>PVIY010024216.1:0-38335 GCA_004026745.1 Myrmecophaga tridactyla | reverse complement strand
ATTTACTAGCCAATGCCACAAATCTCTGTGAGTCATATAGTTTTGACTCCTGCTTTGAGTTTGTTGTCTATTATAATAGCCACATCTACCCTGTTTTTGGCTATTAAATGCTGCCACCTGGCTTCTGCCAACTCAAGAGCCCATCATTCCCATTGTGTTTAAGGATTCCAACTCAATGACAGCAGTTCCTACAGTAATATCTGACCTATAGAGAAGTGCAACTACAGAGCTCTTCAGGGATGATGGTGCTAGTCTCACAAATTTATTTCTCATGTTCTGGTAAAAGGTATATCCTCCAGACACTCTTGGGGTGTAAGAGCAGGCTTTGCATGATAAATCCACTCTAACATTCCAATCTCTCTAAGCCTCAGGATCCCCTCATCTACATTATACCAGGGCAGTTCTGGCACTTCAACTTCAGGTAATGTCGACCACCTTTTGATCCATGTTTCAACCAATCACCCAAACAAACTGTTAATACCTTTCCTAACCCCTCGAGCTATAGCATTGAATGCAGAATCTCTGCTTAGTGGGCCCATATCAAGAAATTCAGCCTGATCCAGCCTTATATTCCTTCCACCATTATCCCATACTCTTAAAATCCATTGCCATACATATTCACCTGATTTCTGTCTTTATAAATTGGAAAACTCACACAGTTCTTTTGGAGTATAACGTACCTCCTCATATGTGATACTTTGTACCTCACCTTTAGGGGCCTGTTGGGACTTTAGTCTCATTATAGGTCTGGAAGAAATGAGGGGTGGCAGGGTTGGGTCATGAAAAGAATAGGAAATATCTTCCAAGCCATTTGCTTCAGGGCATTCATTTGCAGTTTCATCTGGTGAAACAGAATTAATCACTCTAGGGCTAATCTCTTCAGGAAGAGGTTGGGTGGCCAAGTCCTCAGCAGACGTGGGGTGGCTATGTCCTCAGGGCAGACTATTACAGGGTTATTTAGAGAAGACTCAGCATGACCTAGCATTTCAACCTCACCCCTGACATCATTATCAATCCATATGTCACCATCCCATTTTTCAGGGTCCCACTCCTTTCCAATCAATGCCTTCACTTTAATGGCGACACCATGCAACATTGAGATTTCAGTTTACATTGTAAAGTTGCTACTCTAACAATAAGATTCTGAGTCTGATTTTCAGAGATTTCAAGTCTATGGCTATAGGAAAAAAGATTTTCCTTCAGGATACTCATAGAAGCTTCTACATCTGTTAGATGGTGCCTAAGCTTTTTGTTTGAAGGTTTAAGCCTATCCCTTTCACTTCTTAATGTATCCAGTGTATCTAACAACAACCAGCCAACATCTCTATACCTTTTATTTCCACAAAACTCTGTAAAGGTGTCAAAAACATTATACCCCAGAGCCTGGCTTCGTACAAGTGAAGCATTAGGAGATCAAATGGTGATATTTTGGCTATCTCTTTTGCCAACTCACTCCACGGACTGGGAGTGTCATTCTGATTATGGGAATCAGAGTACTTAGTGCCTTTGAGTCTAGTCAGAGTAGAAAATAATTCATAAAAACCCATTTTAAGATTCTGTTTCTTAAGAACCACTCCTGGTACCATGATGTATTAGTTAGGATTCTCTAGAGAAACAGAATGAACAGAGAACACTCACAAATATAAAATTTATAAAAGTGTCTCACGTGACTGCAGGAATGCAGAGTCCAAAATCCACAGGGCAGGCTGTGAAGCTGACAATTCTGATGGAGGGTCTGGATGAACTCCGCAGGAGAGGCTCACCAGCCAAAGCAGGAAGAGAGCCTGTCTCTTCTCAGTCCTCCTTAAAAGGCTTCCAGTGATTAGATTGAGCATCACTCACTGCAGAAGACATTCCCCTTGGCTGATTACAAATGGAATCAGCTGTGGATGCAGCTGACGCATTCATGATCTAATTCTATGAAATGTCCTCATTGCAACAGACAGGCCACCACTTGCCCAACCACACAAACAAGTACCACCACTTGGCCAAGTTGACACATGAGCCTGACCATGACAGTCACCTTTAAAAAATGCTAATAAGAAAACAGGGGCCTAAATTTTAAGCTTTTAGAGCAAGACACATTAAGCCTGGAGTGGTGATTATTATTTCTGGATTCTGAGAGGTTGTTATATATATAACCTGATATTTAGAGATAAGAACGAAGCCGAACAGGTTGGGGTTAAAGTAATTCAGAACATAGGTGTCAGGAAGATACTGTCTTTATTTTAGAACCACACATAACACTTTGAGACCAACGGAAGAAAGGTTTATTTGGTCTGGAACTGAAATTTTCTGTTCTGCATAATCTAATTCAACCTATCTGTATAGCTAATTTGAACAACTGAGACACCGGAGCACAGAATGAGAAAGAGGTCCTTTAATCCTGTGTAGATTATTATAATGCCTGGAAACATCCTAGAGTATATTAACCAGATAATCAAAAAGTATTGGCAAAGTCCCCTGAGGGAGGGGAGAAAGACTATGGAACTATTAAATCTTACCATCAGAGAATCCCCTGATACTGTGCCAAACTTTAGGGACACCGAAATCAATAGGCCATGCCTCGATCAGGAGGCTTACTTTTGTGAAGCTTATGTAGGTAGCATAGAAGCTTAGACTACCTATAGGCATGCCTAAAAGTTATTTCTGGAGGACCTCTGTTGTTGCTCAGATGTGGCCTCAGTCTCTCTGATCCCAACTCTGCAAGTGAAATCATCGCCCTTCCCCCTACGTGGGACATGACATCCAGAGGTGAAAGTCTCCCTGGTGAGGTGGGAGAGGACTCCCAGGGATAAATTTAGACCTGGCACTTTGGGATCAACAATTACATCCTGACCAAATGGGGGGAAAGAAGTGTAATTAATAAAGTATCAGTGGCAGAGAGAGTTCAAATAGAGTCGAGAGGCTACTCTGGAGGTTGCTCTTACGCAAGCTTCAGGTAGATCTTGCTACCTATTATAACCTGTCAACCCGCCACAAGGACCATTCCAGCCAATCCTAAAGAACATCTAGGGCAATTTATAAGATTCCACAAGGGCTCCAGGCACTAGAGTAACTTGCCAGAAGCCTATAATCTCCAGATGGGTCCCTGATACAGATAAATCCTGAAACCTAGCCTAGCCTCTCCAGAACATCAGATAGTTCCATCTCCCTACCCCATATTAGTGACAGACCTTTCCAATATCAAAAATTTAGAATTGGCATAGCCCAAACAACCCCAATGAGAGGTATAGAAAGATCAAAGATGATCGTGGAATGAAAATTAGAAGATAGGACTTAACAAATGAATATGAATGCTGAATCATTAAATCGATATCTCTTTTAGTCTCCAGTATTTTAGAGCAACTAGAAGTTAAAACCTAAAATTGTGAAATTGTAACTCATGTCAAAGTCTGAAATATGTTGTACAACTAATTGTGGTGCTGTGTTTGGAAATTTATAGTTTTTTTTGTATATATGTTATTGTTCACAAAAAAAAGAAGGAAAAAAAGTCGATTATGATGATAAAAAAGTATTTAAGCCCTCTAGCCTCCTATATTCTGGAGCAGCTAGAAGGAAAAATATAAGAGGATTGTATGGTTGCCCATGACAAACTCTGGGATATGTCCTGTAACCACTTTTTGAAGAGTGCTTTGAAAACTACTGCTTTTTTTTTCTTTGCTTTGTATATATGTTATACTATACAATTTAAAAAAATTTTTTTAAAAAAAGAGGAAGAAGACATTTTCAGACTTGTAAGTTCCCCAAAATTTTATCCCAAATTAACCATTCTCAAGGTGCTAAAGAAGGTGTTTTATTTTATTTACAAAAAATAAGAGTAGAGGGCACGGTAGCTCAGCAGGCAGAGTTCAACTGCCATGCCGGAGACCGGGTTCGTTTCCCGGTGCCTGCCCATGCAAAAAAATAAATAAAATATAAGAGTAGACAAAAAAGAAAAGAAGACACAAGCTTCAGGAAACCTGAGACCCAACACAGGAAAGAGGTGAATAAAATATCTAAGATGATATTTGTTGGTTATATACTTAATTTCTTTCAGTTCCACTTTGACCGTTCTATATTACTCTGTAATTCTGGGATTTGGAACTACAACTGTAATATCAAATACATTTGAAATACAACTGCATTTCCAGACCCCTTTGCCAACTGGTTTTTTTGTCTGTTTTTTACTTATTCATCGATAAATCCAACATATTCATTAATTAAATCTACATCGGAGAATCTTCACAGACAACATTTTAACTAAGTTATAAGTTAAAATTTTCAGTAATGGGACACATGATATCATGTGTCTTCTCTGACATGATGAACTAACAGCATGGCATTCTTCTGTGGTATTCCTTCCCAAAGTTCATAAATGATAAAACAACAGTTAAACCCAAATTAAAGAACAATAGACAAACTAAGCTGTTTTCTTTTAAAATGTCACGATCCTCAACAGGTGGGATTAAAAAAAAAAAACAACAAAGGTAAGGTGGTAGATTTAAACCTAAATGTCAGAACTTACACTAAACGTACAAAGGAGTCTAAGACAGATAAAACCAAGTATCTCAACAATAAATTCCTTTGCACTCCTCTGCTTTGCTTTAAAATGCATGTTCAATTTATATTCTAATCCATAATAAATTTGTTTATTTTAACATAAAAACCAGAGTCACATCTGCGGTCACACTCAGCATCTTCATTTCCTCCTAGGTCTTTTCCCACCTCTCACCCACGCAAGATCGGGCTTCCTCTCCTCCCGCCTCCACAACCTGGCCCAGGACGAGGTCCGTCAGCGCGGTTTGGAGCGAGGCCCGGACTCACCAACCGAAAAAGACAAAAATATCAGCTCACTGTTTCATCCTCCGAACATTTTGAAGGTGAGCTAGCATCTCCAGCAGTCTCCTGGGAGCGGCAATTTCGGTTAAGGCCGCTAGACGCAGACTTGGAGCCGGGGAGAATGAGTTGGCTCACGTTCCTTCTGAAGCTACTTTTTGGCTCTGGACTACATTTCCCATAAGGCTCTGCTACTCGAAGCTACTTCCGCAGCGTTTTGGACGTCTTGTTTTGTGGTGTCCGGATGATAACCAAGCTGTTTGGGATGAATAGGCCTGGAGACTAAAGCCCTAGGACCGACTTTATCTGTGAGCGGCTCCATGCTCTGGCTCAGCTGTCGCGTTTGACGCGGAGGAGCAGTAGGTGAGAGCAAGTCCAGATTTCGCCCTGAGAGTAATTGGGAAGATCTGCCCGCAGTGCTTGCTGCCCTGACCTAGATTTTCAAGAGGAATCTGCAGGCCGACCCTGCTACCCGCGGGTTTTTGGCTGTTTTTATGCGGTGGCGGGAGCTGTGATTCAGCGGAGTTAGCCCTTGCGGGGCCTCTCGAGTCCTGTGCAACTTGGCTGGTTTGGGTTGGATAAGAACAAGGGAAGACCTGAGGTGAGAAGTCGGGTTCAGGGAACTTTCCTGTCCGGAGCTGCTGAAGAGAGGAACCTGGTGTGTGTGTGTGTGTATGTGTGTGTGTATTTGCGCGCGTGCGCGCGCGAGAAAGAGAGAGACATTGTGCACGTGGATGTAGCGTACCTGTGGCCGAGAAGTTATAATTTTCTGGTTTATTGGAGTAGACAGAGGGAAATACCTGAAATCTTTGAACTGTAATCCAAGTGCCTTGATCTCTGATAACGATTGTATAGTCTTTATCTTGTGCCTTGTGATTGTCAAAACCTAATGACTAAAAAACCTTGTGACTAACCTTCTCTTGTACCCTTTTATGTATTTTTTTCCAACTTTAGAGTCTTGTGATCTCTTAAGTAACCTTCATTAATGAAGGATCTTGGGTCAGCCCAGAACCAAGCCAACGAAATCAGAAGTTATCTTGATAACCAAAGCTGGATCTAACCAAAATGGGCCCTCCTAACATGCGCAGTAGCTTAGACTTTAGCCTGTAAGTCACTTATACCTCATTATAATATTAAAAGTCATGCCCATCACCTTATCAAGGCTGTTATATTCTTACATATGTTCTGTGACTAAGCGTGTAATCAATCTGCGCATGTTCAATAATTAAATCACATCATCTGGGACCAATGTGCTCATTATCCTAAAACCTGTCCATGTATTAATACTATAAAACTATCAGAATTGCTGTAGTTCAGAGAGATGGATTTTGGGCTGATGGCCATCTGATCTCCTGCTTCACACCTAGCAATAAACTTTTTCTCTTTGAAACCCGGGTGTCTCAGGAATTGGTCATTGAGCACATCAGGCAAGATAATCTACAGCTTTTGTCTTGTAACAGGTGTGTGATTGTGTGACTGTGTCCTGCACAGTGTGTGTGGGAGTTGGAGGTCTGTGTTTGGTTTGGGGCACGTGTAACTGTGCACAGTGACTATGTGACCGCCCCATGTGTGTTGTGTGATTGCCAAAGTATGGGGTACTGGTGTGTGTGTGTTGTGTGATTGCCTAATTATGGGGTACTGGTGTGCGTGCGTGCGTGTGTGTGTTTAGGCCTGTCGCTGTGCGCTTGGGACTTTGTGTGCCCCTTTGATGTTTATGTGGGATTATAAGCGACTGTTGTTACCGGATTTCGCCTTCCAGGTTCTTTCTTGGCTGTGCTGAGACAAAGAATTCGGAGGCACAACACAGAGCAAATAGGCAGAAAATTTATTAGATACACGTGTAAGAAGAAATGTAGTCCAGAGCCAAAAAGTAGATTCAGAAGGAACGTGAGCCATGTGGGCAATCCCGCAAGAAAAGAAAGATGGAGGGCGAGAGACCTTCCAATACTGGGACCACGTGCTGTTACAGCTTTGCTTCACTTACTTCCTTGTTGGAGGTCTTTCCTCTTACCCTCTGTTCTCTTCAGGGTGGTGCCATGTAGTAGATAGTGTGTTTGGGTGGGTTTGTTGGTTTCGTTCTTCTCCATTAGGTGACTCACTCAGTGGGGGACTTTTAGCTCCCACTGGGTGTTTCCCATAAGTGGGTAGCCCTGGGACAGGGTGCCCTTTTGTTCAAGGGCTTTCATGATTTTCTTCTCTGCCCCCTCTCTCCCTGTCCTACCCTGCTTGAATATGAGCTGTTATAGCATTGTGTGCAGATAGGGTATGGTTTAGAGGGCAGTTATTGTGCAATTGTGACTTCACTACTCTTTACCCAGGAGATACTTATGAGCACAGGAGAGATTCTGGACCTTTTCTGTAACTACCCTGGGTTGGACACTCCAGTCTTCTAACCTTCCCTTGTATGTGTCAGGGGGAGGGGACGGCGGGTCGGGATAGAAGTAGTTCTAACTTGTTCATTTGGGTTTCAAGAAAACCCAAGTGTCTTCTCAATTGCTTCCTCCTTTCACAGTTCTACACAAAGAGGAGGTAGAAATAACGGCTATTGAACGTTCAAAGGCCAAGATTAAGGTGCATTGGTTTTTTCTTCACTGAAATCTATTTTATTTTTCAGAACATGATTTATGTTTCCTCTTTTGACAATTCCTGATCAACAAAAGCCTATTCAAGATTCCTGATCCCTAGTACTTCCCATTTGAATAAAAAAATGGGCGGCCCTGGGGTTGTTCTGTCTGTCCTTGACTGTTAATTTTGACAGCTTCTCCTGTGTACCAAGTCCCCTCTTAGATCTCTTTTGGCCTAGGGAGGTAAATACTATAGTCTTTATCGCGGTGACTGAATTGAAGATGAGATTAGTACATATGTAGCCTCATACACCACAGCCTTGGGATTGAAAACCAGGCAGTTTATGAGATGGTGTTAGTCTAAGTCCATAAGTGTAAGATTTTTCACTTTGCCAGTTATTTTTAGAGTAGGAATGAGGTTGGGGCCTTGATCAAAGAGTCAATATCTATAGCATCATGGATTTGCCAGGTATTCTGTGAATAAACACTTGGACCAATTTCCAGGTGTATTTTGAATTAAATGCTCAAATGATCCACATTAGAGGTTCTCAACCTGGAATTCATGGACTCTATCACTGGATTTCTAAAGGGAAGAAGGACTGTGATATTCTGAGATTCACAAAGGGATATAAAATGATGCAACCATGGATCAATCTACAAGCAAAGACTAATAACTTGGGACAACTCTTAAGATGATTGTTTTAGTTTCTTGGGGTGCTCAAGTGAATACCATGAAATGGGTCTGATTAAACAATGGAAATTTATTTGCTCCTAGTTTTGAGGCTGGGAAAAAAGTCCAAATCAAGGCACCATCAAAGTGATGCTTTCTCTTCGAAGACTGTGGTGTTGTGGGATAGCTGTTGGTGATTCTTGGTCCTTATCTTGACATTTTGTAAGTACATGACAGCATTTCCTAGTCTTCCGATTTTCTTCTGGGTTCCATTGATATTCATCTTCTGGCTGATCCCTCTGTGACTTTCTCTCTGAATTTCACTCTTTCATAAAGGATTCCGGTAATAGGATCAAGACCCATCCAAATTGAAATGGTCCACACCCTAACTGAGGAAAACTCATGAAAAAGGTGCTACCTATAATGGTCTCATAGCCGCAGGAATGTAACAAGTCCAGGAACATATTTTTCTGCTGTATAAACAACTCCAAACTACCACAGTGATAATATCCAGAATTGTTTTTCATAAATAGGGAAATATTAAGTAAATCACATGCTGTGGTAGCATTTTATGCAGTCATGTTTGAAAGAGCACATACATTTTCTTATTATGACCAACTTTAGGCAATAATTCAAAGAAATAGAAAAACTCAAGAAAATGTTATATTTAAATCTCCCATTGCCCTCTCCCTCCTTTTTAGGAAGAGAAGTATTTGGAAGACATGTCTCAAAGATTTTATTCTGAAACTTCTTTTTTTAAAAATTAATAATTCAATGTAGATAAAGTGGGTATGGCCCACATTTAATGAATACCTTTTATTCCAGTTAGCTGAATATCATCTATTATGTTTTGTGATATTGATAGTGAGAGTATCTCAGTGTACAGGAAACTTTGTAAGTTTTTTTAAAATGTTAGAAATTATGCTGGTGTTATTTGGTTAAGTTACACTGATTTCCTTGCTGGTACCTGTTATATTACTGGCATTAATTTCCTGCTGCTTGCATGTCTTTCTTTCCTGTACTGTTTTTTTTTTTTTGTCCTTCAAGCAGAAGGTGTTTTATTGATTGATTAAAATTATAAAGACTAAAATTATTGCTAGCTCTGTTATCCAGTCATATTCTCTATATTTTGATGGGTATATTTATGAAATTTTCTCTTGATTTGTATGTATTTGGAGCATAATTCAAATGAATTATAGCTTAAAAGTGAGAAGAGAAAACACAAAAGAAAAGGTAGGGTTCAGCTAAATGTGCCAAAATTGACGTCTATAAGCCCCCTTCCCCCAAAAAATTAAAATGTGAGCAAATTGAGGGAAAACATTTGCAACAAAGATTATAGGATCATAGGCAGAAGTAAACAAAATGGCTAAGTAAACAATCTTGTGGCCATTTAGAGAAGTTGTAAGCCATTAAAATGCCATGCATGAAGTATTTATGATGGCAAGAGAAAATATAATTTTAAATGAAAAAGAGAAAGAATACAAAATTGTGTAGTATGTTTCCATCTGTACTGGAAGTTCTATGCATAAAAAACCTAGTGCAGAGAAATATTCCTAAACCCTAACAGGGCTGCTTTTTTTCCCCACCTTTTTGCCAATCTCATGTAATAATTTATGTCTTTTCTTTTAAAAAGTATTATATTATTTATCGTAATCTATTTGAACTATTACCTGGTGAAGCCCATTTGTGTTTCTTTTTTGGTCTTTGAGAAACATTCTTCTGCAAACAGGTCTGTACTCTTTAAAAGTTATTGCCTTGGTGGGGGGTGGGGTGCAAGGGTAATTGGGAGGTACAAGGGTAGTTTAGTGATATAATTCTTGCCTGCCATACAGGAGACCTGGGTTCGATTCCCATCCCATGCACTTCCCAAAGCAAACAAACAAAAACCATAACAAACAGGCAAACAAAACAACAAAATTAAACAAATGGTGCTGCAATAACGGGATGTTCACATGGAAAAAGAATGAAATGTGACCCCTGCCATACAGCATACAAAAAAAAAAAGTTATTGCCTTGGATAAACAGCTAAAAATGGAGCTTCTGGGTAAAGCACCAGATATTTAGTGCCTGAAATATGAAAAACCTTTACTTGCAGAGATATAAAGCTCTATGGTCTCTTTAGGTTTCAAATAGACCAACAAGTATAAGGTAATATACAGAAAGTATAAAATTATATGCTATAAAGTCCACTTTACAAGTGCAGATGACATTATAATGGCCAGTTTTAGGAATAAAATTTCATTCTACCATTGAAACCACTGTCATGTCATGTCAAAATGATATTGATCCATGGGAAAACTGTGATTATAAATCCATTTCCTCAAGTTAGCTTTCCGTCTTACTGTTTTTAATCTTATGGTGAGATAGCCAAAACAAAATGGAGCCAAGTGATTCTGCAGCTATTGGAGGTACATTGAGACAAGTAGAGCAAGTGCACATTGCACATGTATAATGAACCCATCTATCATGGAGGTAAAGCAAGCAGCAATGGGACTACTGAACACCTGTACATGTAGTTCGTTTCCCGGTGCCTGCCCATGTTAAAAAAAAAGAAAAGAAAAATAAATAAACTTAATGCATTACTATAGATTAAAAATAGAAAGTTCAAGGTTGGGACCTGAGGGAAAGAAGTAGCCAGGGATAAATTTCTGGAAATGGTAATGTCCCAAGAATGTAAAAAATCAAGATATACAGTATTCCATAATAATTTGCGGCACTGTGGTATATAGGCTGCCTCTTAATTACCCTGTAAACCTAGAATAAAATTCTAACAAAATGTTGGAATATTCTTGAGTATATGTAAGAAAAGTAAAATCGCCACCCAGAGGTAACCCATGTTAGCAAAACTACCTTTTGAGACTTTTTCCTATTTCTATCTGTATTTTTTTTATGATTTACCTGATTTTTCCCCCTTCTCTTTCTGTCTGTATTTTTTATATTATTTCCTCCATGTTATCAACTATTTTGCTAGTGTTGTTTTTTTCACTTTTTAAGCAGTCTTATTGAGACATAGTCACACATTCAGTCTATCCAAAGTATATGATCAGTGTTCACAGTATCATCACATTGTTGTACATACACCACTACAATCAATTTTAGAATATTTTCATAACTCAAAAAATAAAAAACAAAACAAACCCAAACATCCCAACCTCTTACTTTCCACTATTATTAATCCTTAGCATTGGTGTGGTACATTGGTTACTGTTGATAAGGAATATTAAAATATTACAGTTAACTATAGTCCATATTTTTGCAATAGGTACATTTTTCCCATATACCACTCTATATTAACTCCTTGTATTAATAACATACATTTGCTCTAGTCATAAAAGAACATTTATTTGTACTATTAATTACCATTATTGTCCACCACAGAGTTTATCTATGTTGTCATGTGCTTAAGGACTACATTCCTTCTTACTGCTGAATAATATTCCATTGTATGTATATGCCACATTTTCTTTATCCATTCATTGGTTGATGGACACTTGGGTTGTTTACAACTTTGGCAATTGTGAATAATGCCACTATGAAAATTGGTGTGCAAATACCTGTTCCTCATCCCTGTCATTAGTTCTTCTGAGTATGTAACTGAAGAGTGGGATTGCTGGATCAAATGACAATTCTATATTTAGCTTCCTGAGGAACAGCTACACTGTCTTCCAAAGTACCTGTACCATTCTACATTCTCAACAGCAGTGAATAAGTGTTCCTATTTCTCCACTTCCTCTCCAACATTTGTAGTTTTGTTTTTTTGATAATGGGCATTCTAGTAGGTGGGAAATGCTAACTCATTGTGGTTTTGATTTGCATTGCCATGATAGCTAGTGATGTTGAGCATCTTTTCATGTGCTTTTTAGCCATTTGTATTTCCTCTCTGGAAAAATGAGTGTTCAAGTGTTTTGCCAACCATTTCTTAATTGGGTTATTTGTCTTTATATTGTTGAATTGTAGGATTTTTAAAAATATTCTGGATATTAAACCCATATCTGATATGCAGTTTCAAAATATTTTCTCCCATTGAGTAGGCTGCCTTTTCACCTTTTTGAGAAAGTTCTTTTGTGCATCAGAACAAAAGTATCCAGTTTTTAGGAGGTCCCATTTATCTATTTTTTTCTTTTGTTGCCTATTCTTTGGTTTAAGAAACCACCTCGTACTACCAGACCTTGAAGATGCTTCACTACATTTTCTTTTAGGAGTTTTATGGTTCTGGCTTTTATATTTAGGGCTTTGATCCATTTTATCTTAATTTTTGTATAAGGTATGAGATAGGGGTACTGTTTCGTTCTTTTGGATATGTATATTCATTTCTCCCAGCACTATTTGTTGAAAAACTCTTCTTTCCACAGTTGAGTGGACTTGGGGCAGCCTCGTTGAAAATCAATTGACCATTCGTGTGTGCACCTCTATTTCTGAACTCTTAATTTGGTTCCATTTATCAATATGTCTATCTTTTTGGCAGTACCATGCTGTTTTGACCACTATAGCTTTGTAATAAGTTTTTAAGTCAGGCAGTTTGAGGCCTCCAACTTTGTTCTTTTTTTCAAGATGTTTTTGGCTATTCAGGGCCCCTGCCTTTCCAAATAAATCTGATGATTGGCCTATTTCTTTAAAGTAGGCATTGGAAGTTTTTTTGGGATTGCAATGAATTTGTAAATCAATTTTGGTAGAATTGACATTTAACTATATTTAATCTTCCAATCCGTGAATTCAGAATGTTTTTCTAATTATTTAGGTTTTTAAAATTTCTTTTAGCAATGTTCTGTAGTTTTTTGAATATAGGTCCTTTACAGCCTTAGTTAAATTTTTTCTTAAATATTTGGTTCTTTTAGTTGCTATTGTAATTGGAATTTTTTTCTTGATTTCCTCCTGGAAGTGATCAGTACTAGTGTATAGAAACACTACTGATTTTTGCCTGTTGATCTTGTATCCCATCACTTTGCTTAACTCATTTATTACCTCTAATAGATTTGTCATAGATTTTCTCAATATAGGATCATGTCGTCTGCAAAATAGTAAGTTTTACTTTTTCCTTTCTGTCTTGGATGCCTTTTATTTCTATTTCTTGCCTAATTATTCTAGCTAGGACTTCTAGCACAATGTTGAATAAGAATGATGACGGGGGCATCTTTGTCTTGTTCCCAGTCTTAAAGGGAAAGCCTTCAGTCTTTCACCCTTGAGTATGATGTTAGCTGTGGAGTTTTCATATATGCTCTTAATCACGTTGAGGAAGTTTTCTTCTAGTCCTATCTTCCATTAAGAAAGCATGCTTTTTTTTTTTGCATCAACTGATATAATCATGTGTGTTTTCACTTCTACACCCATGAAGTGAATGTTCATGTAGTTCGTGGTATCAGTCATTTTCCTGAGACCCTGCTCAAAATTTTCCAATTGTTTCTCTGCTCTTTTATCTGTTTAAATTTGGATGCTCTGGCTTCTAGCTCACTGATCCTTTCTTCTTCCTCTTTACACCTGCTGTTGTGTGTCTCTAGTGTATTTTTTTAAAACAATTTTTAATTGTGGAATATAACATATCCAAAAAAGCAATAAATTTCAGAGTAAATTGTATCAAGTAGTTATAGAACAGATTTCAGAGTTTGGTATGAGTTACAGTTCCACAATTTCATGTTTTTCCTTCTAACTGCTCCAAGATACTGGAGACTAAAAGAAATATCAATATAGTGATTCAGCACTCATATTCATTTGGTAAATCCTATCTTCTCTCTTTTAACTCCTCCTTCTCCAATCTTTAGGGATATTTGGGCTATGCTCATTCTAACTTTTTCATGTTGAAAGGGGGAGTGGACAACATAGGCTGGGGGATGGAACTAGTTGTTCTTGAAGAGGCTGGCCCCTCTGACATTCAGGACTTATGTGGCCTAGGAACCTATCTGGAGGTAGTAGGTTTCTGGAAAGTAATCTTAGGATGTGAAACTTAAGTAGAATTGATGTGAAACTTAAGTAGAATTTCAGATAGAGCCCTAGGTGTTCTTTAGGGTTAACAGGAATGGTTTTGGTTAGGGTTTGGCAAATGGAGGTAATTAGTAATACCTAGCTGAAGCTTGTGTAAGAGTGGCCTCCAGAATAGCCTTGCGACTCTATTTAAACTCTCTTAGCCACTGATAGACTTTATTTTGTTACTTCAGTGTCTTCTTGATATCCTTTTATGTCATTATAAACATCCTTGATTAGTTGTTCCAAGTTCCTGTGACCCTGCAGTGTTTTGATTTAGTCATTTGTCTGGGCTTTAGCTGTCTGAATCTTCATGTACTTTGTGATTTTCTGTTGTGTTCAGGGCATATATTTTTTTAATTTTTTATTAATTAAAAAAAATTACAAGAAAGAAACACAATATTCCCAATACATGCTCATTCTGCTCTACACATACACTTAGCAATTTACCATGTCATCACGTAGTTGCATATTCATCATCATGATCAGTTCCCAGAACATTTGCATCAATTCAGAAAAAGAAATAAAAAGACAACAGAAAAATAAAACAAAGACATAGAAAAAAATTTTACATACCATACCCCTTACCTCTCCCTTTCATTGATCACTAGCATTTCAAACTAAATTTATTTTAGCATTTTTCCCCCTATTATTTATTTTTATTCCATATGTTCTACTCATCTGTTGACAAGGTAGATAAAAGGAGCATCAGACACAAGGTTTTCACAATCACACAGTCACATTGTGAAAGCTATATCATTATACAATCATCATCAAGAAACATGGCTACTGGAACACAGCTCTACATTTTCAGGCAGTTACCTCCAGCCTCTCCATTACCTCTTGGTTAACAAGGTGATATCTACTTAATGCATAAGAATAACCCCCAGGATAACCTCTTGACTCTGTTTGGAATCTTTCAGCCATTGACACTTTGTCTCATTTCACTCTTCCCCCTTTTGGTCGAGAAGGTTTTCTCAATCCCTTGATGCTGGATCTCAGCTCATTCTAGAGTTTTTCTCAATCCCTTGATGCTGAATCTCAGCTCATTCTGGGATTTCTGTCCCACGTTGCCGGGAAGATCCACACCCTGGGAGTCATGTCCCACGTAGACAGGGGGAGGGTGGTAAGTTTGCTAGCTGTGTTGGCTGGAGAGAGATGCCGCATCTGAGCAACAAAAGAGGTTCTCTTGGGGGTGACTCTTAGGCCTAATTTTAAGTAGGCTTGACCTATCCCCTGTGGGGTTAAGTTTCATATGAACAAACCCCGAGACTGGTGGCTCAGCCTATAGCTTTGTTTGCCCACACTGCTTGTGAGAATATCAAGAATTCAACTTGGGGAAGTTGAGTTTTCCCCCATTCTCACCATTCCCTGAAGGGGACTTTGCAAATACTTTTCCACTCACTGATCAAATCACTCTGGGATTCATCAGGGCACCACCTGGACAAACCAACAAAATCTCATGTCCTACCCAAAGTTCCATGTACTTAAGGTGTTCAACCAACTATCTACATAAGTTATATTAGGAGATGCACTAGTCAAAGTATAAATTTGTACCAAATAAACATTTTTTGCTTTAGTCTTACACATAAGTTGAAATTTTAAAATATTAATTACCATCTATTTTCAGCACTCTGCGGTAATGACATTCTTTTGTTGTTCCTCATGCAACAATGTTTTTAAAATTTGTACATTTAGTCACTATCGTTATACACTCTAGGCATTCCTAGATTATACCATCTCAATCTTTATCATCTTTCTTTCTTTGTGATTTCATTTATGCCCCAGCCCTCCTCCCTCTATCATTCTTATATGCAGCTTCATTCAGTGTTTTAACATAACTGTATTACAGTTAGGTAATATTGTGCTGTCCATTTCTGAGTTTTTATATTCAGTCCTGTTGCACAATCTGTATCCCTTCAGCTCCAATTACCCAATATCTTATCCTATTTCTATCTCCTGGTGGTCTCTGTTACCAATGAAATATTCCAAGTTTATTCACTAATGTCAGTTCATATCAGTGAGACCATACAGTATTTGTCCTTTTGTTTCTGGCTAATCACACTCAGCACAATGTCCTTAAGGTCCATTCATGTTGTTACATACTTCATAACTTTATTCTGTTTTACAGCTGCATAATATTCCATCTTATGTAAATGCCACAGTTTGTTTAGCCACTCATCTGTTAATGGACATTTTGGCTGTTTCCATCTCCTGGTAATTGTAAATAATGCTGCTATAAACGTTGGTGTGTAAATGTCCATTTGTGTCCTTGCCTCAAGTCCTTTGAGTAGAGACAGCATATAGATGGGTCCTGTTTTTTAATCCATTCTGCCAGACTATGTCTTTTGATTGGGGAGTGTAATCCATTAACATTCAGTGTTATTACTGCATGGGTAGTACTTTCTTCTACTATTTAGCCTTCTGGATTTTATATGTCATTATCTACTTTTCTTCTTTTTACCTTTACTTATAGTCTTCCTTTCTACACTCTTCTCCACACCTCTCTCTTCTGTCTTCGTATCTGTCTCTAGTGTTCCCTTTAGCATTTCTTGCAGAGCTGGTCTCTTGGCCACAAATTCGCTCAGTGATTTTTTGTCTGAAAATGTTTTAATTTTTCCCTCTTTTTTTTTTTACATGGGCAGGCACCGGGAATCAAACCCGGGTCCTCTGGCATGGCAGGCAAGCGTTCTTGCCGCTGAGCCACTGTGGCCCGCCCTCCCTCATTTTTGAAGGACAATTTTGCTGTATATAGAATTCTTGGTTGGCAGTTTTTCTCTTTTAATAATTTAAATATATCATCCCAGTGTCTTCTTGCCTCCATGGTTTCTGCTGAGAGATCTGTGCATAGTCTTATTGGGCTTCCCTTGTATGTGATGGATTGCTTTTCTCTTGCTGCTTTCAAGATTCTCTCTTTCTCTTTGACCTCTGATGTTCTGATTAGTAAGTGTCTTGAAGTATGTCTATTTGGATCTGTTCTCTTTGGGGTACGCTGCACTTCTTGGATCTGTAATTTTAAGTCTTTCATAAGAGTTTGGAAATTTTCAGTGATAATTTCCTCCAGTAGTTTTTCTCCTCCTATTCCCTTCTCTTCTCCTTGTGGGATACCCGCAACACGTATATTTGTGCGCTTCATATTGTCGTTCAAGTCCCTGAGTCCCTGCTCATATTTTTCCATTTTTTCCCCTGTGTTTTCTTTTTCTTGCCGGATTTCACATGTTCTGTCCTCCAGTTCACTAATCCTATCCTCTGTCTCTCGAAATCTACTATTGTAGGTTTCCATTGTTTTTTCATCTCTTCTGCCTTGCCTTTCATTCCCATAAGTTCTGTGATTTGTTTTTTCAGACTTTCAATTTCTTCTTTTTGTTCATACCTTGCCTTCTTTATATCCTCCCTCAGTTCATTGATTTGGTTTTTGATGAGGTTTTCCGTGTCTGTTCGTATATTCTCAATTAATTGTTTCAGCTCCTGCATGTCATTTGAATTGTTGGTTTGTTCCTTTGACTGGACCGTATCTTCAATTTTCCTATTGTGATTTGTTATTTTTTGCTGGCATCTAGGCATTTAATTACCTTAATTAGTTTATTCTGGAGCTTGCTTTCACTTCTTTTACCTAGGGTTTTCTTGCTGGATGAATTTGTTGTCTATCTGTTCTTTGACATTCAGTTCAGCTTTATCTGGACCTCTAGCTTAAGTTTTGTTTAACAGAGGAGAATTTCTCAGTTCTTCTTTTCTTGCTTCTTGCCCTGCTTGTATGGTGCCTTTCCCCCCCACCCTTAGGAGGGTCTACTTAGATATTATAGACCAAAGCCAGATTTTCCCAGACCAAACTGGCTTCCTATCAGGAGGAAAGAGTCTCCTGCATCAGTTTTCCCTGAAGGTAGACCCAGCAGGTTGAAAGACTTTCCTGTGAAGTCTCTGGACTCTGTTTTTCTTATCCTGCCCAGTATGTGGTGCTTGTCTGCCTGCAGGTCCCACCAGCATAAGATGATGTGGTACCCTAACTTTGGCGAACTCTCCCTGCTGGGGGCATGGTGGAGACAGAGGAGAGGTTGTAGGCTGGTTTTAATGGCTTCAAATTACCAAGCCCTGGTGTCTGAATTCCTTGAGGGAAGGATTCCACCTCAGCTGGTCTTCACCCCTTCCCTGGGGAAGGCACAGGCTCCAGACAAGCCCCCAAAAGAGCTCACTTCTGCCTATGCCTGGGGCAGTTGCAGCCTGAGAAGTCCTGCCGCTATATCCAAAGGCAGTCAAGACTTTGTGGAAACACAGCCACAAAAACCTCTGTTTCCTTCTTTTTTTTTTTCCCCCTTTTTCCATTGGCCTTGCCCCCTTAGTGCCGGGGCAAAAATGAGCAACCTCTGCTTTGACCAGGTTCACCTAAGCTGGGGCCTATTTTTAGTAGTCAGAATTTGTTTATTAATTCCACAATTGGCATTTAATTGTGCTCAGTCCCTGCTCTTTCCCCTCTGGGAAGCAGCCTGTGGAGGAGGGGTGCCAGCTGCCACAGCTTTGGGAACTCACGGTTCTGTGGGGGCTCGCAGCTGGTCCAGCTGGTCCAGACTGGGGTACGCTGTGTGTCTGGTCACTGACGTGGCCCCAGGAGCTGTTCTGTACTGTTTCTGGTCATTTAGTAGTTGTTCTGGAGGATGAACTAAAATGCGCACATTGTTAAGTCGACATCTTGACCCGGAAGTTCCAAACTCCACCCAATATATTTATTTTGATGAAGTTTATTTTGTAGGTTGATTTCCTTCACTTGTCTAAAGTTTTGTGTCTGCTTGGGTTTGCCTTGAACGTCCTTTGGCACTTGGTTTGTTAGTAATTATCTGCCAAACCAAGGCTCAGATATCATGGAAAGGATACATTTCTCCTTGAGGCGTCTCACAGATGGTGCTCTGGAGCCATCTCTTCCCCTCAGTTCCGCCTCTCCCACCTGTGATGGCTGGCTGAACAAGATAGTGTGGGGTGGGGATGCCAGAGCACATCTGTCCTGATTCTCTCCTGCTGTTTTTGGGTTCTAACATGCTTAGAGAAGGGCTTAGATTTGTACAGACTCCTTTTAGTTCCCATCAGTTTGTGTTTGGTGGTGGTGGTGGTGGGGTTGGGTGTGTGTGTATAGTGATAGGGGTAGGAACCTTAACCAGGAAATCTAAAAGGAAGTGTAAAGTCATTTGGGGCATATTGTGAGCTTTCTTTTTCTCTCCCATAGCTGCTTTTTCTGGATGCTGTACTTTTCCAAGAGAGAAATTTAGAGAAATACAAGTCAGGTTTACAATTTTAAAATCTATGTTCCAGGTGAGTTGATGTTTTTTTCTCCCTTGAAATATAATGTGTGGTTTTTCACTTTTTTTCCTTTGTCACATGGAGTTTCTTTTCCAGAAACTTCCTTTCCCAACTCACTTCCCTCAAGATCCTCTCATAGCAGAGAGGGAGTAACGGTACCCTTCTTTTAGTCTCCTGCTTTCTCTTTGTTTACATTTCTGTGCAGTAGAATACTTTGGAGCCTAGCTACATTTCTTTGGGGAACTATTAGAGCCTCTCTTGTTAGAATTGTGGTTTAATGAAGTAGAGGTGATTGTTTGAGTTGGATAATTAAACTCCACAAACCTGTTTCCTTTTTTTTTTTTTTTTTTTAGCATGGGCAGGCACCGGGAATTGAAACTGAGTCTCTGGCATGGCAGGCAAGAACTCTACCTGCTGAGCCACCGTGGCCTGCCCTTAATGCAAATTGTGATATATTGACACACCATATAATCCATCTAAAGTATATAATCAATGGCTTACTCCATCATTACATAGTTGTGCAGTCATCATCGCAATTGATTTTAGAACATTTTCATTACTTCAAAAAGAAAAATAACAAATAGACATAAAAAGGAAAACCCAAAATACCCTATACCTCTATCCCCCTCTATTGTTAACCCCTAGTATTGGTGTGGTATGTTTCTTACTGTTGACGAAATAATTAATCTTTTACTGTTAACTATAGTCTATGGTTTCTAAAAGGTACATTTTTTTTTTACATATACCACTCTATTATTAACTCTTTGTAAAAGTGTTGTGCATTTCTTCGGGTTCATGTAAGAACATATTTTTATTTGTAATGTTAATCACAGACATTGTCCACCAGAAGGTGCACTGTGTTATACAATCCCATATTTTAAACTCTAATTTTCCTTCTGGTGACACACATGACTCTAAACAACCCCTTTCAACCACATTCACAGACAATTCAGCACCATTATTGTAATCCCAATTAATATACTACTCTCACCTCTGTCCATTTCCAAATTTTTAAGTTCAGCCTAGTTAAAAATTCTGTTCTTATTAGTCAACCACTCCCCATTGACTAGCCTTATTCTATCTCTTGGTAACCTGTATTCTGAATTTTATGACTGAGTTTATAAATTATAATTAGTTCATATTAGTGAAATAATACATTTGTCCATTTTTTGTCTGACATATCACTCAGCATTATGTTCTCAAGATTCATCCAGGTTGTTGCATGTTTCAGGACTTCATTTCTTCTTACTGCTGAGTAATATTCCATCCTATGTATATACCACATTTTGTTTATCCATTGTTATTGTTTCCATCTTTTAGCAAACGTGAATAATGCCACTGTGAATCTTGGCGTGCAAATATCTGTTCATGTCCCTGCTTTCAGATCTTCTGGTTATATACTAGAACTAGAGCAGTGGAACTTCCAGGTCATAGGACAGCTCTACATTTAGTTTTATGAGGAATTACCCACTAGCAGTGCATGTGTTCCTCTCCAACATTTGTAGTTTCCTGTTTGTTTAATAGTGACCATTCTAATCAGGTAAGATGATACCTCATTGTGATTTTAATTTGCATTTCTCTAATAGATAGTTTAGATAAGCATTTTTTCATATGCTTTTTAGCTATTTGTATTTCCTCTTTGAAGAAATGTCGGTTCATGTCTTTTGCCCATTTTATAATTGGGTTGTTTGTCTTTATTGTTGAATGTAGAAGTTCTTTATATTTTCTGGATGTCAGACTCTTATCAGATATGTGGTTTCCAAATACTTGCTCCCATTGACTTGGCTGCCTTTTCACCCTTTGGCAAAATCCTTTGAAGCACAGAAGTATTCAGCTTTGAGGAGGTCCCATTTATCTATTTTTTCTGTTGTTATTTATGCTTTGGTGGGGTTTTTTTTTTTTTTGCATGGACAGGCACCAGGAAACGAGTGTGCTTTGGGTCTTTAATTTGTATTTTAAGTTCACCCTTAAAAAAATGCAAAGCTACTAAATATTTCATACCACAGAAGAATAATAGAATATTCACGTACCTACCTCCAGAATAGGAATTATTATTGATGAAACTTAGTGCCCTTCCCTCCCTTCAAAGGGTAACCTCTAAAGAAAAGTTTGTATTCATCATTTTCTTGCTTTTCATAATCATTTTAATAAATATTCCTAAACACTAGATCATTAGATTTTCTATGGTTTTGGAGTTTTAAATTACTGTTTGCTCTTTTTAACAAGTAAAATCAGATTATGTAAGGTTTTGAGAATCGTAGACTCAAAGCTGTAAAGGAATACAGATCTTCAATCTAAATATCCAAAATAATGGAATAATGTCATGTAATAATGCCTCATACTCATACCATGAAAGATAAAATCAGTTAAAAAAAGTTTGCAAAGCAGTGCGGACAATCAAAATTATAGACTCAGCCCCCAAACTTGGGGTTTGTTCATATGAAACTTAACCCCACAAAGGATAGGTCAAGCCTACTTAAAATTAGGCCTAAGAGTCACCCCCAAGAGAACCTCTTTTGTTGCTCAGATGTGGCCTCTCTCTCCAGCCAACACAACAAGAAAACTCACTACCCTCCCCCTGTCTACGTGGGACATGACTCCCAGGGGTATAGACAGAAATCCTGAAATGAGCTGAGACTCAGCATTAAGGGATTGAGAAAAACCCTAGAATCAGCTGAGACTCAGCATCAGGAGATTGAGAAAACCTTCTCGACCAAAAGGGGGAAGAGCAAAATGAGACAAAATAAGTGTTGATGGCTGAGAGATTCCAAACAGAGTCAAGAGGTTATCCTGGAGGTTATTCTTATGCTAGATATCACCTTGTTAGTCAAGATGTAGTGGAGAGGCTGGAGGGAACAGCCGGAAAATGTAGAGCTGTGTTCCATTAGCCATGTTTCTTGAAGATGATTGTATAATGATATAGCTTTCGCAGTGTGACTGTGTGATTGTGAAAACCTTGTGTCTGATGTTCTTTTTATCTACCTTATCAACAGACAAGTAAAACATATGGAATAAAGATGAATAATAGGGGGAACAAATGTTAAAATAAATTTAGAGTGAAATGCTGGTGATAGGTGAGAGAGAGGCGTGGGGATATGGTATGTATGAATTTTTTTCTGTTTTCTTTTTATTTCTTTTTTTGAATAGATGCAGATATTCCAAGAAATGATCATGATGATGAATATGCAACTATGAGATGATATTGTGAATTACTCATTATATATGTAGAATGGAGTGATAAAAAATTATGACTGTGTTTGGTGTTTTTTGGTATTTTAAAAAAATTTAAAAAATTAATAAAAAAAGTTTGCAAGAATTTTCATTATATGGAAAAATGCTTATGATTTTATTTAGCAATGAAGGCCCTTAGCAACTGAAATATATATTTGTATTTAAAGGGAATTTTATTGAGATATTTTCACACACGATCCAATCCATCTAAAATATGTTATCAATGGCTTACAGTATAATATATATTTTAATTAAATGAAAATCCTATTATGTGAGATAAAGTAAAGGTTTTTAAAAAATAAACATTTTAGAAAGATTTTGTTTTAAGAAATAAGAAAAAAGGAAAGGGAGGAACTCATATCTATTGAGAGTGTATTGAAAATAGTAATTTGCATATCAAGTGTTCACTGTAAGTTTTTTTAGTTTTGCTGTATATTTGAAAAATTCCATAATAAAAATATTAGTAAGTCATAGGTGTTTCCAAGCCTACAGGTTGCTGTATATATATTTTTTATCTTCTTTCATTTATTTGGGAAACTATAAATAATGTGTGTTCTAGTCATCCCTAGCCCTGTGTGGATAATGGAAAAGTCCAGCTGAATGCAGGAGATTTGTCTACAGCAACAGGAATGTTCAAGAACATGGAGGTACCCTATTCTGGTGACCTTATTTTTTATACTCTGTCCCACTCTTGACCTAGTTCATTTGCTCAGTATATTATCCCCATCTTTCATTGTCTTCCATTTCTTCCCCTTTCATCTTAAAAAAGTTTCCTTTAATTTTAACAGTACTACATGAGTTTGTCATTTCAGGGGTTGGTGATGTTCAGGGATGTGGCTGTAGACTTTTCTCAGGAGGAATGGGAATGCCTGGACCCTGATCAGAGGGATTTATACAGAGATGTAATGTTGGAGAACTACAGCAACCTGGTATTACTAGGTAAGGAGATCCCCCCCCCCCCATTTATGAATTTCTTGGTAATTTTCACTTGTCTGGATAGATTTCTTCCTGGTTCCTAGGGACTTATTTGGTGCTTTGTAGATTAGCAGATGGGCAACTCTTTGTGGTGCCTTCATCTTCTCCACACTTCAAATCTTGTACCTTCCTCTTCTTTTTCAGGGAGTTGCTCACTTTCTTGAGGACTTGTAGATTGAATTTAAATTCAGGGGCAGTGTGATTATGTCCCATTTCTTTTCTTATAACTAGGATTCTCCATTCCCAAGCCTGATGTTATTTCCTTTTTGGAGCAAGGGAAAGAACCCTGGTTGGTTGTGAAGGACATGACGAAAGAGTGGTGCCCAGGTGAGTGAGGACTGAGAAGATCAAGTGAGGGAGGATTGAGCAGTTCAGAACCTTAACTGGTAGGAAGGTAGCATCTTTGAGTTACTGGTTGAGGAATCTCTCTCTCCCAAAATTTGTGGAGAAAAGTCCTTGGAGACATGGAAAAGGTAAAGACCCTCACTTTTACTCCCATCTGTACTTTGTTTGCTACTCTTTTGTCATAATTCCCTTCCATTTCAAAGAGTTTTGGGCCCCTCTTCTTCATCCTATTTCACATCCTTTGGATCTGCTTCTTTCCCACTTAAATGCATGTAATTTTTTTTAATCCTTTAAAATACAATTTTAAGCACTTGTTCATTTTTTTCTACTGATTCTTGACTTTTCCTTCTTTTGACTAGCTTTCTTTTGATTCAGCAATTGTGTGCATTCATGTATTTTTTATTGTGAAATATAACATATATGCAAAAAGGCAATAAATATCAAAGTACATTGTAACAGATGGTTATTGATCAGATTTCAGAGTTTGGTATGGGTTACAGTTCCACAATTTTAGTTTTTTCCTTCTAGCTGCTCCAAGACACTAGACACTAAAAGAAGTATCAATAATGATTTAGCAGTCATACTCAGCTGTTAAAGCTTATCATCTCTGTTATAATTTTTCCTTCTCCTTTGATCTGTTTCCCTATCTTTAGGAGTATTTGGATTATGCCCATTTTAACTTTTTCATGTTGGAAAGGGCTGTTGATAACATGTAATAGGTGAGATGGAACTAGTTGATGTTCTGGAAAGATTGGCCCCTCAGGGTTTCAGGACTTACCTGGCCTAGTAACCCATCTGGAGGTTGTAGGTTTCTGGAAAGTAATCATAATACAGGGAACATTTGTAGAATCTCAGATAGAGCCCTAGGTGTTCTTTAGGGTTGGCAGGAATGGTTTTGGTTGGAGTTTGTAAAGTGAGGTAAATAGCAATCTCTAGCTGAAGCTTGCATAAGAGTAGCCTCCAGAATAGCCTCTTGACTATTTGAACTCTCAAAGCCACTAATAACCTTATTTGGTTACATTTCTTTGCCCCCATATGGTCAGGCAGGTATCCCATGTTACCAAGACCAGACTTATCCCTGGGATTCATATCCCATGTTGCTAGGGAGACTTTCATCCTTGGATATCATGTCCCCCGTAGGGGGTATTCATTCTTCTTTTAAAAAAACTTTACTTTGAAATAATTTCAAACTTACAGGACAGTTGCAAAAATACAAGCCCCATACAGAGAACTCCAACATCCACCCCCCCACAGCAATAATGACCTTTTGAGTCTTTTCTCCTCCACTCTTAAATCCAATTCAGTATCAGTATTGCATCTATCTATTTATTTATTTATTTATTTATTATTTTTTACATGCACAGGCACTGGGAATCAAACCTGGGTCTCCAGCATGGCAGGTGAGAACTCTGCCACTGAGTCACCATTGCCTGTCCCAGGTATTGCATTTAATTGTCATTATCTCTTTAGTTTCTCTTTCTTCTTTTTTTAACTGTGGAAACATAACATAAATCTTCCCACACCCAACTTATCCCAGCCATACTATTCAGTGGAATAAATCACATTTACAATGTTGCAGCACCCTCACTATCATCTGTTATTAGAACATTCCCTTCATCCCAAGCGAAAACCCTATACTCTTTTTTTTTCATTTTTAATGTGTTTTGTTGAGATATAGTCACACATCATGCAATCCATCCAAAGTATACAATCAAGAATCAGTTTCATCACCACACTCAATTTTTGAACATTTTTTATTAACCACCTCCAAAAAAAACCGTACAACAACAAAACTTCCCATACCTCTTATCCCTGCCCCCCACCCCATTATTGATCCCTAGCATTGATGTGGTACATTTGTTACTATTGATGAAAGAATATTAAAATATTGCTGTTAACTGTAGTCTATAGTTTGCAAAAAGATACATTTTTCCCCATATACCACCTCTATTACTAGCTCCTTATAACAGTGATGTATACAATGTACATTTGTACTGTTAATCACAGTCATCATCCACCACGTGGTTCACATTCTTGCTTTCAGTTCTAGGTATATACCTAGTACTTATACTTACTTTGCATTAACCCCTATTGCCCCTTCCCCCCAACTCTGGTAACCTGAACTCTACCTTCTGTCTCTGTGAGTTTGCATATTCTGTGATATCTTTTTTTCTGATCACCATGAGGTTTTGAAGTAGGAAAAACTCCAAACACAGTGCCAGAAAGCACCGGAGCCTCTGAGAAGTTGACCAACTTTTATTGCCACGGCAGACTCAGGACTCCTGTCCAAAGTCTGAGCCCTGAACATTCTTTGTCTCCAGATTATATTGGCTAGCAAGCAGGGTGGGAGTTACTATGGGAGCAGGCTGTAAACTCTGGAAAAGTACAGAAACAGAACTTGCAGGGGGGCAGTTACTATCAGAATGGGCAGTAAACCCTGGCCCTTAGTTGATTTCTTTTGTCTGAAATGCAGGCAGCCCTGGACATTCCTGGGCATGCTTGGACATGACTAAGGCAGAGGCAGCAGACATTTTGTTTCACTACCTTTAGAGAGCATGCTTTTTACATATTTTAAGAGTACATAAATTCATAAGGTAATACACACAAATGCACAAAGTGATACACATAAATTTCTGAAGTTATACAGCAGTAATACTGAGGTTAAACTCGTGAACTACCTCATTTTAAATTTAACATCCTAAATCTATAACAATGTTGTTTGCTTCAGTATCAACTTCAGTAGTACAAATAAACTATATTCCTGTACCCCTCTGTTCCTTATCCCCCCTTGATGTAGTTCTTTTCACAAATCATATATTTATATGAGTCTGAAACCATTGGTTATCATTATATTTTATGCATTTACCTTTTAGATTCTGTAGGAAGTAAAAAGTGGAGTTACAAATCAAGAATACAATAGTGCTAGTATTTATATTACCCATGTTATTATCTTTACCTGAGAGATCTTAATTTCTTTATGTGTTCTTTAGTCAATTGTCTATTGTCCTTTTCATTTTAACCTCAGAACTCCCTTTAGCATTTCTTATAGGGCCAGTCTAGTGGTGATGAAGTCCCTTAGCATTTATCTTGGATGTCTTAATTCCTCCTTCATTTTTGAAAGACAGTTGCGCCAGATGTAGAATTCTTGATTGGCACTTCAAATATGTGTCTTCACACTGCCTCCTTGTCACCATTGTCTCTGATGAGAATTTGAAATTTAGTCTTATCAAGGCTCCCTTGCATGTAACATATTGTTTCTCTCTTGTGGCTTTCAGAATTCTCTCTCTATCTTTGGCCTTTGGCAGTTTGATTATAACATTGTGCAATGCAGGTTTATCTAGGTTATTCTGTGTGCAGTTTGTTAAATGTCTTGTGTGTGTAAATTCATGACTTTCATTAAGTTTGGGAAGTTTTCAGCCATTATTTCTTTTAATATTCTCTGTGCTTCTTTCTTTCTTTTCCTTGGGAGTCTACAATACATATAATGGGACTCTTTTATAAGTTCCTGAAAATTTCACTTTTCTTCCGTCTTTCCTCTTTTTGCTCCTCAAACTGGATAATTCCAATTTTCTTATTTTCAGATTCAATCAATCTTTCTTCTGCTAACTCCAATCTACTGTTGAACTCCTCCAGGACATTTTTAATTTCTGTTACTGTGGTCTTTAGCTCTGTTTGGTTCCTATTCATAATTTTCATCTATCTCTTGATATTCTCTTTTTGTTCATCTGTTGTTTTCCAGATTTCCTTTAATTCTTTGTTCATGTTTTCCTTTAGCTCTTTGAATATATTTAGGTCCTTTTTCTGGAATGCTGCAGTTCTGATCTTCATTGATGGTTTCTAATGCTTTTTCTCCTTTGCCTAGGCCATTATTTCCTTTTTGTATGTTTTGTTGAAACCTGGACATTTAATATTTGAATGTATCATTGCTGGAATTTAGACTCTGAGATGTCTTTTTCTTAAGCTTGTATCCAGCTGGTGGTATGTCATAAATTTCCTCGAATGTGAGAAAATAGAAAAAAAAAAAAAGAATAAAAAGTAAACACCTTTTCCAATCTTTGTAGATTTACCTGTTGTGAGTACTGAGTGAGAGTTTACCCATACAGTGTTTAGAGAAAAAGCTCCAGGCAAAAGCTTAGGGATCTCCCTGGACCATTCTGCACATGCATCTTGTCTTGGGCATGCACATTTGGCCCTAGGAATTCCCCTGGTAGCAGGACTTGACTACTCTTCTACTGCAGGGTGTAGGAATATGTAATCAGTCACTCACAATTTCATCATATAATTGTGCATTCATCATCACAATTGATTTTAGAACATTTTCATAACTTCACACACACACACACAAACCAAACATCCCTTATCCTACCCTCACCCCCATTATTGATTCCTTGTACTGAAGTGGTAAATTTGTTACCATTGATGAAAGAATACTAAGATATTACTATTAACTATAATCCATAGTTTGCAATAGCTACATTTTTCCCAATATACCACCCTATTATTAATTCCTTATAATAGCAACATATATTTGTTCTAGTTCATGAAAGAATATTTTTATATTTGTACTATTGATCAGTTATCGTCCACCACAGGGTTCACTGAATTATACAGCCCCATTTTTTCCTCTAGCTTTCCTTCTAGTGACATACTCTATTCTAAACCTCCCTTTTCAACCACCATCACATGCATAATTCATTGATGTTAATTATACACCATAATGTACTACCATCACCTCTATCCATTTCCAAACATTTAAATTCAGCCAGCAAAAAATTCCACACACATTATCACCTTTCCATTCTCTAGGTACATTCTATTTTCTGGTAACCTATATTCTAGATTTTAACTCTGTTTACTTACTATAATAGCTCATATTAATGAGATCATACAATATTTATCATTTTATATCTGACTTATTTCACTCATCATAATGTCCTTAAGGTTCATCCATATTGTTGTTTGCTTCAGGACTTTGTTTTATATGATCTTCATGCTTCAAAAGATAACAGGCCAGTTATTTTTAGACATCCCTGAATTTAGATTTGTCTGATGGTTTTTCATGACTAGATAATACATCTTTGGCAGGAGAATCACAAAAGTGATACTGAGCTCTCATTGCATCTTTTTTTTTTTTTTATAATTTCAAACTTATAAGACAATTGCAAAAATAATGCAAAACCCATAGAGAGAACCCCAACATAATCCCCACCCAGATATCCAAATCCACCAATTTTTAACATTTTGCCACACTTAGTGTATCATTCTGTATATCTATTTATCCATTTTATCTGTCTGTCTGTCTTTGAGATTGGCTTGTATACATCATCCTCCTGGAAGAGTTAATTCTTCCATGTATATTTCCGAAGAACAATATTCACTTATGTGACCACCTTAAGTACAGTTATCAAGTCCAAGCAATTTAACATTGATATAAAGCTTACAGTCTAAATTCCTTTTTTAAAAATATATCCAAATAATGTTCTTTTGGGCTTTTTCTCCTGCATTATTAGTTCTTGTCCATGATCAGGTATTACATTTTATTGTTATTGTCTCTCTTTTTTATTTTCTTTATTAAGTTGTGGGTTTACAGAAAAATCATGCATAAAATACAGGATCCCCATATACCACCCCACTACCAACACCTTCTACTAGTGTGAAACATTTACAACTGGTGAAAGCACAATTTTATGATTATAACTATAGTCCATGGTTTGACTTAAGGTTCACTGTGTAATGCAGTTCCATAGATTTAAACAAATTTTTTTTTGTTACAATATATACAACCTAAAATTTCCCATTTTAACCACATTCAGATATATGTTTCAGTGCTGTTGATTACATTCACAGGTCATGCTATCATCATCACATCCATTACCAAAACACTCCCATCATTCCAAACAGGAACCCTGTGCATTGTAAGCCTTAACTTCCCATTTCCTATCCCATCTCATCCTCTGGTAACCTTTATTCTACATTCTGACTATGAATTTGCTTATTTTGATTATTTTATATTAGTGAGATCATACAATATTTGTCCCTCTGTGACTGGCATATTTCATGCAACATGATGTCTTCAAGGTTAATCCATGTTGTTGCATATTTAGTATATCTAATTCATAGGTTGAGGGAAATTTGGGTTACTTCCATCTTTTTGAAAATTATGAATAATGCTGCTATGAACATTGGTGTATGAATATCTGTTTGCGTTCCTGCTTTCACTTCTTTTGGGTTTGCCAGGTCATGTGATACTTCTATACTTAACTTTCCGAGGAACCACCAAACTGTCCTTTACAGCAGCTATACCATTTTACATTGGAATCAGCAATGAATGAATGAATGAATGATCTATTTCTCTGCATCCTTTCCAACATTTGTAATTTTCCATTTTTTAATAGCAGTCATTGTAATGGATGTGAAATGGTATCTCGTGTTTTTTTTAAATGTGGTTTTATTGTGATATAATCATACACCATACAAACCATCTTAAGTATAAGTGATTTAGTATACAGTTACTGGCTTACAGTATCATCACATAGATGTGCATACAACCCCGTGATCAATTTTAGAACATTTTTCATTACAACAGAAAAGAAATAAAAATAAAAAAGAAAACCCCATTCTCCCATACCCCTCATAGTTGACTCATAATATTGGTGTAATACATTTGTTTCTGTTGATGAAAGTATTAAAATATTACAGTTACCTATAGTCCATAGTTTACAATAGGTACATTCCCCCCCATATATCCCTTTATTTGTAATAATGTCAAACATTTGTTCTAGTACATGAAAGAACTTTCTTTTATATTTGTATAGATCATCATGGATGCTGTTCACTACATGATTCACTACATTAAACATTCTCATGTTTTTAACCTCCAACTTCTGGTGATATACATGACTTTAAACTTCCCCTTCCCACCGTTTTCATACACCATTCAGCACTGTTAATTAACATGCTTCTGTCATTTCTGCCCATTTCCAAATGTTTAAGTTTAATCTAGTTAAATATTCTGCACATATTAAGCAACCACTCCCCATTCTTCAGCCTCATTTTATATTCTGGTAAACTGTATTTTATATTTTATGTCTATGAGTTTACATATCGTAATTAGTTCATATTAGTGAGATAGTACAATATTTGTCCTTTTGTGTCTGACTTATTTCACTTAATGTACTCAGGGTTCATCTATGTTGTCACGTGCTTCAGGACTTCCTTTTTACTGCTAAATAATATTCTATCATATGTATTTATCACATTTTGTTTATCCATTTATCTATTGATAGACACTTGGGTTGTTTCCATCTTTTGACAATTGTGAATAATGCCACTGTGTACATCGATGTGCAAATGTCTTTTCATGTTCTTGCTTTCAGATCTTCTGGGTATATCCCGAGTAGCAGGATTGCTGGATTGTGAGGCCACTCTTTAGTTAGCTTCCTTTGTATTGGAAAATGTTATTGGAAATCAAGAGATACATGGTGCACTTGTTACTACTGGAGTACTTTCCCACTTTTTTTATTTGAGCTTTTAAAAATATATATACTTCATATAACAGTGAATTTTATTTTTCTCAATAAATTAGTGGTCTAAGTCATTTTTTTAATGGCTTTTTAAAAAATTTATTCGTTTAAGCATAACAACATACAAACACAAACATTCTTACCATATGATCTTTCCATTCTCGGCACATAAACAGTAACTCACAATATCATCACATAGTTGTAAATTCATCACCACAGTCACCTTTGAGAACATTTGCATCAATCCAGAAAAAGAAAAAAGAAAAAAATTCATACATACCATACACCCCCTCCCCCACACTGAACACCAGCATTTCAATCTACTAAATTTATTTTAACATTTGCCCCCCCTATTTATTTATTTTTAATCCATGTGTTTTACTCATCTGTAGATAAGGTAGAAAAAGGAACATTAGACACAAGGTTTTCACAATCACACATTCACATCGCGAAACCTGTGTCATTATACGATCATCTTCAAGAAATATGGCTATTGGAACACAGCTCTACTTTTTTTACCTAGGATTTTCTTGCTGGATGACTTTGTGTCTATCTGTTCTTTGACATTCAGTTCAACTTATTCTTTAGGTTTTGTTTAACAGATCAGAGTTTTTCAGTTCTTGTTTTCTTCTTTCTTGCCCTGCCTGTATAGTGCCTTTTTTCCACCTTCGGAGGGTCTACTTAGGTATTATAGACCCCAGTCAGATTTTCCCAGACCAAACTGGCCTCCTCTCAGGAGGAAAGAGTCACTTGAGTCAGTTTTCCCTGAGGGTGAGACCCTGCAGGTTGAAAGGGTTTTCTATGAAGCCTCTGGACTCTGTGTTTTTCCTATCCTGCCCAGTATGTGGTGGTTTTCTGCCTGTGTGTCCCGCCAGCATGAGGTGATGTGGTACCTTTAATTTCAGCAGACTCTCCCTGCTGGTGGCATGGTTGAGACAGAGAAGAGGTTTTAGGCTGGCTTTAGTTGCTTCAATTTTCCAGTTCTTGGGATCTGAATTCCTTGAGGGAGGGAATCCACCTCAGCTGGCCCCACCCATCTCCTGTGGCAGGCACAGACTTCAGACAAACTCTCAAACAAGCTTAATTCTGCCCATGCCTGGGACAGTTGGAGCCTGAGAAGTCCTGTGGCTGTATCCAAAGAGCAGTCAAGCTGTAGAAACACAGCCACAAAAAAAGAAAGAGAAAAATCCTTTTCAGAACAGGACACCTGTTGCTCAGGTTTGCCAATCAAGAGCTTAAGTTAGTATGTTGCTCTGTGTATCTCCAGGTCCTATGTACCCCCTCCTTTCCTTCAGGGCCCAGACCCTTTCAAATATTACACGCTATCTGAGTCAAAAAAAACCTGTTTTTTTTTTCTTTTTTTCTTTTTCTGTGAGCCCTGCCCCCTGTGTGCCTGGGCAAAACCCAGCAACCTCAGCTTTTACTCAAGGTTCAGCACATCTGGGGGCCTATTTTTAGTAGTCAGAATTTGTTAATTAATTCCACAATTGGAGCATGGTTGTGCTCAGCCCCTGCTGCTGGTAAAGTCTCTTTTCTATCCCCTCTGAAGCAGCCTGTGGGGGAGGGGCACCGGCTCTGCAGCTTGGGGAACTCACGGTTCTGGGTGGGCTTGCATCCAGTCTACCTTGTCCAGACTGGGGTATGCTGTGTGTCCGCTCATTGACATGGCCCCAGCAGTTGTTCTGTACTATTTACTAGCTGCTCTGGAGGGTGAGCTAAATCCCGCACCTCAGTAAGCTGCCATCTTGGCCCCCCTAAGTCTTTTGTTTTTTTCTATGAATGCTTACACATGACTAGTCTTTGGTTACTTTTCATTGTGAATTTCTAATTGGTTGATGATTTTAAAGCATCTGAACTGAGGAAGCGTTACTCTATAGATTATTTGTTTCTTTCGGGAACTAGGTCTACTCTTTAATTAATTTCTTAGCTTGAGGAATCCCTAACCAAAGTGATAGTGTAACTTTTAACCCCAATTCTTTGTTATAATAGACCTTAGTTATTAATTCCCATGGGAATCTTTTTTGAGGGGATGGGGGCAGAGAGGAAGGGGTGGTAAGGTGAGGGAGAGAAGAATGTGAAGCCATGGAAACCAAATTTACTTATCAGCTTCCTTATCTGTCAGGACACTTTTTTTTCTAGTCTACCCTATAATTATGAGTGTGGCATCTTTAAAGATATGGGCTTTCTACCTTGCATGGATTTGAGGTCTAATCTTCTGTTTTTTCACGTGGATATTACTCCACAAAACTCTGTTTCTATTTTTGGAATTTTCCCCCATGATAGTCTGTTTCCAGATTTGTTTGCCACTCCAGTTTCAGTTCCCCCTTTCTGTTTCGCATATTTATTTTGTTTTTGCCTATGAGGATATCTCTTACTTTCAAGCTCAACAGTAACATTAGGGGTTTACTTGCTTTGATTTATTGGGGAAGTTGCAATGGGAGAGGTGATTAAGAATGGTAGTAGAATCCATGTTTGCAAAATTCTGGAAGCAATTCAAATGTCCACCAACAGCACAAAAGAAGAATAAACCATGAAATTACAATGTTTTTATTTGTATGGTACATAAAACTATAATGTCATGAAATGAATGAATTATAACTAATGTATCAGTTTGAGCATAAAAAGCAGTCATGGAATACCATGGTATGAAATTATTTATATAATGGTAAAGTACTGTTAAACTATACTGTATATTGAATAAGGAGTCACACATACATGGTAGAACTATAATAAGAAATGAGAGGCAATGAAGTAACAAAATGAAGGTCTTTGGTGATCTTGGAAAGAAGGCTTTCAGTCGAGTAATGAGGCAGAATCCTGATTGAAATGGCTTTTTAAAAAATGGAAGAGAATTTTAGAGAAATAGTGAACAATGGGATAACCAGGATAACCTCTTGATTCTGTTTGAAATCTATGAGCCACTGAAACTTTATTTTGTCTCATTTCTCTCTTCCACCTTTTAATCAAGAAAGCTTTCTCAATCCTTTGATGCCAGGTCCTGGCTCATCCTGGGAGTTTTGCCCCACATTACCAGGGAGATTTACACCCCTGGGAGTCATGTCCCTTGTAGGGGGGAAGGCAGTGAGTTCACCTGCTGAGTTGGCATAGAGAGAGAGAGAGAGAGAGAGAGAGAGAGAGAGAGAGAGAGAGAGAGAGGCCACATCTAAGCAACAAAGGAACACTCCAGCTTTAACTACTTCATAGAAAACTATAGAAGAGGGAGCTCTAATGCCATAAAGCTATAAAAGCTATCCTGGCCTAAACCATTCTCCTAAAAGTAGAATAACACTCATTTCAATTAAAAAGGAACAAGAGAATTAAAATGGAATAATAAAGAGTATTCAAGGAAGAGGAAGCAAGAGATTTAAAATCGGAGGAAATAAATAGAAAACAAATAATAGAATAGACCTGAATCCAAACATAAGAGTTATTACATTAAATGTAAATGCTCTAAACACACCAGGTAAGATACAAAGATTGACAAAATGGATCAAAACGTGTCTGTAATTGCTGAATACAAGAAATTCACTTCATTATAGGTAGATTAAAAATAGAAGGATGGTATAGGTATACCATGAAAACACTAATAAAAAGAAAGCTAATGTGGCTATGTCAATATCACTCAAAGACTTCAGAATACCAGGGATAAAAAGGGACATTACATAATAAGAATGTCATTTCACTGAGTAAATGTAACTATCTTAAATGTGTATATATTTAACAATGGAGCTTCAAAATATGTGAAAAGAGAAATAAATAATCCACAATTATAAATGGAGACTTTAAAATGCCTCTTTAAGTTATTGATAGAACTAGTAGTCAGAAAATCAGCTATGATATAGAAATGAACAACTCTATCAAGCAACTGAATATAATAGACATTTGTAGTATAGTCCACCTAACAATATTAGAATTCATATTCTTCTCAAGTGCACTTGGAATTGATTGAACAAAATTGACCATAACCTGGATCATAAATTTAAAAGAATTGAGATCGTACATTGTATGTTCTTTGACCATAATGAAATTAAACTAGAAATCAATAGCAAAAAGATAAGAGGAAAGTCTCCAAACACCTGGAAATTAATAGCACACTTCTGAATAATATATGAGTCAAAGAAGAAAACCTGAAGTCAAAAGACTTAGATATTTCACTAAAGAGGATATACTTGTGCAAATAAACACATGAAAAGTTGTTCAAAATTGATAGCCATTAGGAAAATGCAAATTAAAACCATGATGATATGCCATTACACACGTATTAGAATGACTAAAATGAAATGTACTGACAATACCAGGTACTGAAGAGGATATTGAGCAGCTGGAACTAATACATTGTTGGAGGGAATGCAAAATGGTACAGCCACTTTGGAAAAGAGTTTGGTAATTTCCTATGAAGTTATGTATGACTCAGCAATCCCACTCCTGGGTGTTTACTCTGGAGAAGTGGAAACTTAGTTCATACAAAAATCTAACATAGACACACACACACACACACACACACACACACACACACATACATACACACATAGAGCAGCTCTTTTCATGATTACCCCAATCTGGAAACAGCCCAAATGTGCTTTATCAAGTGATCGATACATCTGTACAATGGAATACTACTTAGCAATAAAAAGAAATGAGCTATCAATACATGAAGCAACTTGCACAGATCTGAAGGGCATTTTGCTCAATGTAGAAAAATAAAATCTCAAAACATTACATGCTATGGTGGCCTGAAAGGATTATGTGCCCTAGAAAAGCCATGTTTTAATCCTGACCCAATCTTGTGAGAGTAACCAATTATCTCCACGAAGATGTGACTCGCCCACTTGTGGGTGCTAACCTTGGATTAGAGGGAGATGTGATGCCATCCTTTCCAGGTGGGTCTTGATTAGTTTGCTGGAATTCTTTAAAAGAGGAAGCATTTTGGAAAAGACCTGGGATCCCAAGAGAATGGCAGAGCCGTGAGAACCATGAGAGCCCACACAGCCAGAGATCTTTGGAGATGAAGAAGGAAAATGTCCCCAGGGGAGCTTCATGAAAGAAGCCTGGAGAGAAAACTAGTAGACATTGCCATGTTTGCCATTTGTCTTTCCAGTTGAGAGAGGAACCCTGAACTTCATCGACCTTTCTTGAGTGAAGGTAACCTCTTGTTGGTGCCTTAATTTGGACATTTTTATAGACTTGCTTTAATTGGGACATTTTCATGGCCTTAGAACTATAAACTTGCAACTTATTAAATTCCCCTTTTTTAAAGCCATTTGTTTCTGTTATATTGCATTTCAGCAGCTAGCAAACTACAGCACGTGCTATGTGATTACATTTATATAACATCCTGGAAATAAAAACTAATACAAAGATGAGGAGCAGTGTTTTCCAGGGAATATGGGTAGTTTGCAACTACAAAGGGATAATAGAAGGGAGTTTTCTGGGGTGATTGAACTATCCTGTATCCTGAATGTGGTTACGCAAATCTGTATATATATTCATAGAACTCTGAACAACAAAGTTTTGCTGAAGATTAATTTAAAATTCAAAAAATTAAAAGCAATGGGATAAAAAAACAAGAAAAGACTATGATCGAACAATCTACAAAATTTACTATAAGATAAAAGAATCTCAAGGAATGAAATAATATCCCTATAGATGATGAAAGACACACCAGCAAGTAACATGTATAAACTATAGCATAGTGTTTCAAAAGTAGCTAGAAATTTCAGAATATGGTAGAAGCTGTGAAAGAACAATAGCATAGCAGAATTTGAAAACTCAGATATGAGGTAGTTGAAGAATATGAAAAGTTGAAAAGAAAGGTAATGAAACTCAGGAAAGAATTAGAAATAAAATTAAAAGTCATTTCAGAAGTGAAGACTACAAGAGAAGGAAAACAAAAGTGAATATATGCGAGAGATAATACTTTAAGAGAAGTAGAAGGTGGAAAGGAGGAAATGCTTCGAAATGAAAAAAAGAAAAAGGATCAGTGGGAAAGTGATAGATGTAGAAGATGGGCAATGATGATCCATCTGTCTTTTTTAAGATTTCCAGCAGATGTGCAGTGGGGAACAGAAAAGTTACCAAAAATTATTCAAGGAAACTTTACCAAATGAGAACAAATGATTAGAAAGTATGTTTTGAAAGAGTACACCATGTGCCCGTGTCAAAGACCAAATCACTTATAAGGAAAAGAAAATGAAGTTTTCCTTTCCACAGCAAAGCTTTCTCTCAGAAGATAGTATATATTCTAATATTATGTTTGTTTTAGTTTGCTAAAACTGTCAGAATGTAATTTACCAGAAATGGGTTGTCTTTTATAAAGGAGATTTATTAAATTACAAATTTACAGTTCTAAGTTCATAAAAATGTACAAAGTAAGGCATCTAGAAAAAGATACCTTGACTTTGAAGAAAAAGCGGATGATATTTGGGGTTCCTCTATCACATGGGAAGGCAAATGGCAATGTCTGTTGGCTTTCCCTTCTGGCTTCTGGTTTCAAACAGCTTTCTTGGGGGCATTTTATTTCTGCATCTCCAAACATTTCTGTTTGTATCAACTCTGAGTTTTTCCAAAATGGTTCTCTCTTAAAATACTCCAATAAGTAGATTAAGATCCACCTTGAGTGGGCAGAGACACGTCTCCATGGAAACCATTTAATCAAAAGGTCACACCCCAGTTGGGTGGGTCACATTTCTATGGAAACAATGAAAAAGGCCCTATCCTAAGCGGTAGACCTGCCCCCCATAAAGGGTATTGGTTTAGGATAAAGAACATAGCTTTTCTGGGGTACATAACAACCTAAAACTAGCACAAAGTTATGCAAGGAAATAAATTTTGAGCTAAGAATTTTATATCCAACCAAGTTGGATGTAAAGTCTATTAATCCTCCCTTCCCTCTTACCCTCTTGACGAATTTATGAGAAAATGAACTTCAGAAAACCAAAATAGAGAGACATCAGTTTTAGGACTGGTGG
>PVIY010024215.1:6839-38430 GCA_004026745.1 Myrmecophaga tridactyla | reverse complement strand
GCCCACTTCAACAGAAAAGAAGCTGGCTATGACTAATCCACCAGGAAAGTGCTTCAAATGTGGCCTTGATGGACGCTGGTCCCACCAGTGCCCCAATCCTCGACCGCCCAAGGGACCATGCCCTCTCTGTGGTACAAAGGGACATTGGAAAAGTGACTCTCCCTCGGCGCCTGGCCATGGAGGGGGCATCCTTCCAACCCCTAACCCACCACTAGCAGTCCTGGGTCTGGCCACTGACGACTGATGATGCCCGGCCTCAGCGACCCCAATCACCCTCGTTAAGCCCAGGGTAACAATAAAGGTAGCGGGTACGTCCACCTCCTTTTTAGTGGACATGGGGGCTACCTTTTCTGTCCTCTCCTCCTACTCAGGTCAACTCCTTCCTTCCCAGGTCACAGTTATGGGCATAGACGGCCGTCCTTCACACCCCTTAACTACTGGGCCGCTTACATGTTTAATAGAAGGGAACCCCATTACACATTCTTTCTTAGTAATGCCTTCTTGCCCCAGCCCGCTAATGGGGCAAGATCTTCTTGCCAAATTAAAAGCCTCACTACACTGGATAAAAAAACCCTCAAACAAAACTTCATAGCAAGTGCCAGACTAACATCACTATCCACAACACCACCCATGCCCCCAAAGGACAATGTTTCTGGTGTAATGAAACTCTTACCAAGTGCCTTAACTCCACTGCCCCCAGACCATGCTTCCTGGTAACTATTGTTCCTCAATTGACCCTCTATGGGGAGTCCGAACTAACTTGGCTACTGCCCTCTCCTCACTCAAAAAGGGCTGCCTTTCTTCCTATCCTAGTAGGCATCAGCCTAACCGCTTTGGTCGCAGCCTCAGCCGCAGCGGGAAGGGCACTGGGACATGGTATTTTAACCTCTCAAAACTTTGAGACTTGACTACAGGTAGTAGCCCTGGAATTGACATCAGAATCCCTCACCTCTCTACAATGTCAACTCACCTCACTAGCCCAGGTAACTCTTCAAAATCGATGGGCCTTAGACCTGCTGACGGCTGAAAAAAGGAGGAACGTGTATCTTCCTCCAAGAGGAATGCTGCTATTACATCAACAAATCAGGTCTGGTGGAACAAAATATTAAAACCCTAAACAAAGAGACGATCTCTACCACAGAAAACAAGGAACCAACTCTGCCTTAAGCTGGTGTTCTTCTCCTCTGGCAACATGGCTCCTCCTGCTACTAGGACCAGTTATCCTAATCTGTCTCTTTTTCCTCCTAGCTCCCTGCCTCCTCAACTTCCTTCAGGGATGCATGAAGAAACTATCCCGGGTAGCAGTCAACCAAATGCTCCTGCATCATTATCATCACCTGCCTTCCTCACCAGATTCCTACAGCCAGCCTCCCCACTCCCCTGGCCATGACAGTTCCAGCCTATAACCCCATACCGCCCCATTACAGCAGGAGGTAGCCGGAAAGATCTCGGCGCCCTATTATCACAAAAAGGCTGGAATGTTAGGTTGGGGGAATGGGGAAGGGCACTGCAACTGGAGCTGCGGAAGCTGTGTCGCCCCTCCCAGCCTGACTTTCAGAACTAATGAACTGCCCCTTCCAGATGTCACCTGACCTCCATCCTTAAAAGCTGCCCACACCAAAGCCCATGCGCGCACTCACCTCCCTCCATCTTGGGTTTGGTGAGTTCTGCCTGGGAGCGCAGAAATAAACCGCCCCCACTTTAAATTTCCTGGTGTACCTTTCTTCTTTCTCACCCTTTCACCTCCTAAACCTTTCAGTATTCTTTATTAAATATATAATTTATTGATAATAAAATAGCACATTCATGGTATTTTATATTCTACACTCTATTCTAGAGTCATTCATTTTGGATGCAAAAAAGGATAAAGATATAGTCAGTCATTCAAGCTACACTTTCTTTTGGTAGCAACGACCTGAAAAACACAGAAATATTTGGAATGGATGTGGTTCACACATAATTAATAATGGCACCCCAAGAAGTGTAATGCTTTATAATAAAAATATAATCAAAATGTCAATCGAATTGACATTTTTACTTTTACCAGTTTTATATACACACAGAGATTAACTACAAAACTTTTGTGGTAAATGTTAGAAAGAACACCATACTTGAAAGAGAATAAGCACTCACCTGATTGTGGAGAAGAAAAGAATTTATTCACGATCTTGCAAGAATGGGTGCCTACCTGAAAAAATGGTGGTGGTTGCGCTGGGCAACTAAAAGGGAACCATCTAACCCACAAGTCCCTCCCCTGTTTCTCCACTGACTGAATACTCCAGAGGTTACAGCCTATCTGGATAATCTAACTAATTCAAATTTCTGGTGGAAGGTTCCCAGTTTTGATTACGCTTTTTATTTCAATGACCCTGGCTATTATTTATTTACACTTGTATCTACCTGTTTGGTGCCAATTCTAGGCTTATGTCAGAGGCGCTCTCCTTCCCTGCCTGTGGCCTGAGTTGTTCTGCAGCCCTTTCCTGTGCCATATGTGTGAAAGCTAAACTTAATTTTCTTGCAATAAAGCTGTTATTAAATAAATTAGAATGTACTTCAGCAGGGCAACATGTGCTTTTTCTCTTTGTTACTCATAATCTTATAGGATTCTAAGAAATATTTGAGACTTCAAAGAATTAGCTTGTAAACAATCTAAATGTCTACAATGGAGTTAAAAAATTTTTTTAAAAAAAACAAGGTCTCTAAATTTTGGTTTCATTTTGTCTGAAATTAAAGTTGGAACTCTTCCATCAAAATGTTTTGCAAATGAAGTAATAAAAAAATTCAGCTTTTGAAGCTTTTAGAATATTGAAATTACTGAAAATAACACTTAAAACAGGAAGGTATTAAAATGTGTCTCTATAAAAGAACAGGGAAGAGTGACTAAATTAAGGGATGAAACACGAACAGTGCATGCAGTTTAATTCTGAAGTTCCATAACTGCGCTTTGGAATAACCAATTTGTGGGCTGAATCTTTTGATAGGGGTTTTATTTTTAACAGATAAATATATAATTTCTACCAAATTTAAATTAAATTAAATTAATTACCAAGTTAAATTCAAAACCTACAGTTTTAAATCTGGTGAAACATCCAAAAGAATAATAAAATGAGATAATTTATTTGACAAGCTTTTCTGAATATAAACAAAAAGATAAAACCTATGATGATATTTGAGCTGAAATGAATATCAAAAAAAATTAGAATTGAGAATATCCTCCATTTAGCAAAATTTGATCAGACTTTAACAGACTTCTCAGCATCTGTAAAGAGAATATTTGTTTAATTAAAAACATAATGGTCCAAAGTGAAAAAAAATCTGAACAGTCAACAATTTCAAATTTATTAACGATAAAATGTAACTTTGAGGATTACCAATATTTTATAGAAAACAGAAAATAAAACAATATGGAAAGAAATACGTTCCTAAGAAAAATAACAATGACATTATATGAGAAAGAAACATTTCAGAAACTGACGAAAGGACATTAATACATGCTAAGGATAAGTATTCTGCTAATTTCTTTTAATGTTCAGATAATCAATATAAAGAAGTGTTACCTTTCTTTTACTTTAATGAACATGGGTATATGGGTTTATATTTTTATAAATTATTTTTGTGGTTTTGGCATTGTAATAGTAACTTTTTTGGTAAAGAAACATTTCAAAACTTGTATAGTTTATTCTGGCACCCTCATTCTCAAAAGTATCCCAAATGGAGATTTAAAATAAAAGGCTGGCCTATAGTGCTGTGGTCTAGGCATGACATGATAGTATCCTAAACTAAGTAGATTTAATTGTCAGAGAAAAATGTGGATAGTTTAATTAAATTTAGGAAGTCAAATCAGTAGGGGGTGAAGTAGGTACCTCTGAGTCTTATATTTTGGTTAGTAGAGCTAATTTTTGGCAAAACTAATTGGTTAGTAGAAAGTGTTGACCTTTATAGGATTAAAAAAAGCAGAAAGAGGTACAGTGAGGCAGGAAACCAGTTTTCCAAGAGTCATTGATACACAGACCTAAGGCACAGAGACGGTATTAATATTGATAAGAATTAATGGAACTGCTTTTTCCCTGAATGAACATATGGAAGGAATTGCTCTTAATAAATGTATAGAGTTCTGTTCATTTGAATCCTCTAAATGAACTAATGTTAGGTATTTGGAAACAATATTAGGAAACAGAATGTAATAAATGTAAATAAATATACATTTATTTAAATGTATGCTAAAAATTAGTGACAAATCAGTAAACAAGAAAGAAAAACTATTCTCATTATATATTACTTTTCTGTGACACCCAGGCAAATCAATGAAGAATCTGGAAAGATAATATGGAAAAAATGTAATTTTGTACTTCCATTTTCTGATTAAACATAATACATAATTCAATTAAAGAATAAATCCACTAGTCAGTGCATTGAGGATATTAAATTAATACATTTGCATTCTATATTGATTTATTTTATTACTCATGAAAAGAGTTCTTTGTTTTATCATGCACAAGCATACACACATATACATACACCAAACTCACAGCACATATAATATCCAAGTTAAAAATGTAGCTTGGGCAATTTAGCATTCTAAAGGTTTAAAAAATAGACTATTTTACATTTTTTAACCTGGCTAGTTTTTTAGCCATCTGATATATTCAGTAAGATACTAGGTATTACTTTAGGACAAATTAGATTCTACATTGTGTCATCTTATTATGATTACTAAAGTTCATATTTTTGATTTATCATCTCCTGAGATTTTAAATTATTTTAAAGTTTAATTTGTTTTACTCATCTATTTGAGTATTTTGAAAGGAAATGTGTGTGTCTTTGTACATATTTTGGGAAATGCTTGTGGAAAAATCTGTGGAATCCCTCAGTAATATAACATTTGAATTTAAGGGAAAGGAGTTGGTAGTTCCAAAGTAGTTCTGAGGGACTCTAAATATAACTCTTTATCAAAGACATTTAGATATTTAGTTTGGCTAGGTGCCAGTGCTTTCTCACATCACTAAAAACAGAACAGAAAATAAGTGAGTAAAATGAGAACAGAATAAATTAGATTATTAGAATGCTAACTCTTAAGTTAACATGGGACTTTATTTTCCTTAACCTTTAAGAATGTCATTCATATTACTTGATGCACTCATCTTCCATGTCTTGAAAAATAATTCATTTACTATGGCATCAGAATAAAGCAAGAACATCACCTACCACTCCTGGTGAGAATATGCCCTTCCCCACCCCACCCCAAGTTAATGTTACCCAGGTCCCCCTCTTTCCTTATATTTGCCTCACCTGTCCCTAAACTGTAACCCTTAGGTAATATGCCCCCTACCTTATCATTCATTGAGAACAGTTACTACAGAGAAGCGTCCTCATATTACCAGCAGCAAATCTACTCATTTTCACTGCTGCCCACACTTGCACAAAGGAAGTACCCATCCCTCTCCTGGCACATCTAGTCATATATCTACTGGATTCCATCTCCTTTTGCCTTTTCAAGGACAACTCCCTCAGTCACCTGCCTCATCAGTGTCTTCCTCTCTACTATAGTCATTGCGTCACTGTTCAGATATTCCCTATAATTTTCATTTTCAACTCCCTCCTCTATCCCCACATTACCTCCAGCTAGTTGTATTTTTCTGCCTTCTTCCCAGGAAAAGGTATGTCGCATTGTCTACACTTATTTTTTCCAACTATACACTCCTAATTCACTTATCAAACTACATGTTTTTTAATTCTCTATCCCTTTTACCACTGATGCTACTCCTTTCAAGGTCATCAACAACCTCAAAGTTGACAAATCCAATAAGAATTGTTCTGTGTTTAACCTACTGGGTCTCTTAACAGCATTCAACACATTGGCAATGTTCTTCTCCCTTGATTCCTTGACATAATAGCTTCAGATTTTTTCATCTTACTATCACTATCTCCTCAAACTCAGTCTCATATCTGGGGACTCTTGCTTCCTCTGACCCATGAGTTAGCTTGTGCCCCTTATCTTTACCACCCATGCCTTCTTCTTAAGTTATCTCTTTCTTTCCCACAGATTTAGATAGCATTCTCATGCTTCCACATCCCAAATTTATTTTTCCAGGTCAGAGCTCTTCCTTGAATTCTAGACTCATGTATTCAAAGGCCTACTGATATTTTCAGTGCATAATAGATCCTAGTAGTATTGAAATGTCCAAAAGGAGCTGGTGATTCTCTTCACTGACCTGTTTCTCTCCAGTTTCCCCATCTAATGAAATGACCCTGCCAGTTACTCAAGCAAAATAAATAAATCTAAATATCACACTTTATTCCTTATTAAAAAAAAAACAGCTTTACTGACATACAGTAAAAGGTTTTTAGTCTATTTACAGCTATATGTGACGAACACCAGTCAATTTTAGAACATTTTCATCACACTAGAAAGAAACCCTATATACTTCAGCTATTTCCCTATTGCCTGGTCCCTCCACCTAAACCTAAGAAACTACTAATCTACTTTCTGTCTCTATGGATTTCCCTCCTTTGGGTTGTTCTTATGAATTAAAAAATATGTCCTCCTTTGTGACTGGCTTCCTCCACTTAGCATAATGCTTTTAAGGGTCAACCATGGTGTAGCATGTATGAGCATTTCATTCCTTTTTATGATCAAATAATATTCTATTATATGGATATGCCACTTTTTTTATCCATTTACTAGTTAATGGTCATTTGGGTTGTTTCCAACTTTTACCTACTGTGAATAATACTACTATAAACATTCATTCACAACTTTTTATATGGGCATGTTTTTTTTTTGCATGGGCAGGCACCAGGAATCCAACCCGGGTCTCTGGCATGGCAGGCAAGAACTCTGCCTGTTGAACCACTGTGGCCCACCCTATGTGGACATGTTTTTATTTCTCTTCAGTATATACCTAGGTATGGAATTGCTGGGTCATATGTTTAATTGCTTGGGGGACCATTAGACTGTTTTCCAAAGCAGCTGCACCATTTTACACTCCCACCAGCAGAATATAGATTTGATTCCTTTCTCTTCTATACCATTATCCCTGACATCCAACTGCTCATCAAGTCTTGCCAGTTCTAAATCTAAAATATGTCTTGAATGTATGTACTGCATTTATTTAAAACATATTGGTTCTAACTCTAAACTACCATTACCCTGTTCTAAATTATCTTCCTGTATTTTCTGAAACAATGCAAGAACTTCCTAATTTATAATCCCCGCTGTCATTAACAAGTCTGTTCTTCAAATTGTGGCAAGAGTGATCCTTTTAATATAAATCAGACAGTCACTTCTCTATCTCTCCTCCTGTTGTTTATCCTTTGTACCTTTCCATGATCAAATTCCTATTCTGCACATATATCTTTTCCATGTCACCTTCTGTTTATACTCCACACTTCAGCCACTTTAGCCTCTTGGCCTCCATTCTGCTCTTCCAATATCCAGTATCCAGTATGAAATGGTCTTCCTCCTGCACCCACATTTTACCTGGTTCATTCCTATCTTTCATGTTTCAACTCAAATGTCTTCTTTGTGGCGAGGCCTCACCACCCCAAATCCATGTAAAGTAACCAGTGCCTACTATTTTTTACCTTCACATACTGCTTTTGTTTTCAGCCTACAACTTATTACCATCTTAAAACATCCTATTTGTTTACTTTTTTATTATCTATCTATTTGAATATCTATTTGAATGGAAGGGGCAGGGAACTTGTCTTGTGGATCAGTCCTATGTTTTCCTAGGCCTAGAAAATGGTCTGTTCTGAGTAGAAATTGATTGATGGATATAACAATCTAATCTAATATGATAATAAATCTATAAATAATCTAAACCAAGCTACGTAATCCAATGCCTACAATTGTCTAGAAAATTCAGAAAACATAAATAGTTCTAAAAGCAATGGAGCAAGGGTGTAGCTGAAGAAAATCAAAGTAAGATAAATATATTAAGTTTGAGGGCATTTTTTTTTCTTTTTTGAAAGTTACATAGAACGCATAAATCAGAAATTTAAGAAGAAAGTATTTAATTACATAAGTTACAAGAGTTTTCCTATGGAGTTATATATGTGATTATTGAGCACTTGAAATGTGGCTAGTGCAGCCAAGGAACAGCATATTTATTTACTTATATTGTGTTTTTATAAAATAAAATTAAAACTGAAGCAGCATAAAATATTTTTCATTAAATGCCACTTTACTGTTTAGTATGACTATATTTCAGTATACTGAAAAGTTAATGTCTGAATTGATATGTGTTCTAAATATAAAATATACACTGGAATTTAAAGAGTTAATACCATAAAAGAATATAAAATATTCATTATTAACCTTTTTATGTATTACACATTGAAATGATAGTATTTTGGATATAAGGGACTAAATACAATATATTTCTAAAATACATCCTTCATATTTCTTTTTATTTTTTTCTAATGCTATCAGAAAATTTAATTACATGTGGCTTGCATTATATTTCTATACATTATATTTCTATACAATACATTACAGTATTGTAAATCTACAATACTGATTTACATATACATGTACACAAACATATATAGATTTTTTAATAAAATATGTTCTTACTTCTCACAAACATAGAGAAAAATCATTTTCTTTCAATACTGATCTAATTTCTAATTTCATACCTACTGTTTAGGGTTGAACCTTTGACTAGATGGTTTCCATGGAGATTGACCCACTCAATTGTGGGTGTGACCTTTTGATTAGATGGAGATGTGACTCTGCCCATGCAAGGTGGGGTTTGATTAATTTACTGGGGTCCTTTAAAAGGGAGACATATTGGAAAAAACACAATTGCTTCAGAGCCAACAGAGACACAGATGTTTGGAAATGCAAAAGCCCCAAAGAAAACTTAGATATCAAGAGATGAGAGAGCTGACAAAAGCTAGACAGGAATGAAAGCCCAGCAAACATCACCATGTGCCTTTCCATGAGATGCTAAGCTAAGAGACGAACCCCAGAGTTTTGCCCCAGAGCAGCTAAATCAGGATCTACAGATACTTACAGAAAAAGCCACTGCAATCAGAAGCTAAAGTCAAAAGAACCAGGAATAAGGACCAAAGGATGCCAGCCATGTGCCTTCCCATGTGGCAGACATCGAACCTTCTTTGGAATCAAGGTATCTTTTTCTCGATGTCTTAGAACATCGAGACATTTTTAAGGCCTTAGAACTGTAAACTTGTAACCTGATAAATCCCCTTTATAAAAGCTATTCCATTTCTGGTATATTGCATACCAGCAGCTTTAGCAAACTAAAACACTTAGCAATATTGCACAAAAATCCTTTGAAGTCAATAAATTCAGATGTATATTTAGCCTTTTGAATGACTTTCATATTTCATTGTGCATACTATTAGAGACAGTATTTAATACTAGACATTTAGATGGTTTCCAAATTTTCACTTTTACTGTATATATAATGCTAGGAGAAACACATTAAGGAAGACCATTATTGATGAGAGGTGGTTATACGGCCAAGCATCACCTATGCTAAATTTTTAAAGAATTGGAGATGGCCAAGGGAAATTTTTAGAAGTCATTAAAGTGATGAGAATTATGGAAAGCAAAGGCAACAGTGGATTATTGGGTGTAAAGCTGAAGAACGCTATGGAAACTCAGTCTCAGTGAGTTCCAGGAGGAGCACAAGGTAGATGATGGTGGTGGAAAGAAGAGTTTCCAGCGACAGGAGGAGAACAGACCAGGAGTGGTTAACAGCAGGGCCATCAGGGCCATCTGGAGCTACTGGGTCCAAAGTGACAAATGACCATACTCCACTCCTACAGATTTTATTGCAAAAGCGGGATATGCTTAGGGATAATAAGCAAGACATTTGATTATGTTTCACACCTTCTGTTTACAAAGACAAAGTGTTTTACAAAAATTTCTATCGGTAACAATTAAAATGATTAAATTGTTAATTATATGTGATCTCAATTTTCTGGAAAAAATATGATGATTTCACTTCTTTTTTTATAAAAGTATGATAAAATATTTTTATAATTTTAAGTAAATGAAATACTGCATTTTAAAAAATAGACACTGTTAAAACCATATTAGATACATATTTGCTAGTAACTGTCTCTACAGAGATATAACAAATCCATGGATATAAGAGGTTGTACACTCTGGCCTATTTCTGTCATTTTGCCAGTCTCTGAGAAGCTGCTCTGAGTACACTTCAAAAGACAAAGCCCTGCATGGACACCTTTCCTAGACCAGCCCTCCTGAGAAACTATGTGTCATTGCTACACTGATGTCCACCCACCTAGGGGTGTATGAAGTATGGAACGGACTTGCTGTCCGGCAAGGTCAGAGCATGTTTGATTTTAGACTCTGAGCTTCAAACTGTTAGAGCTACTCTAGGTGGCCAGAATCTATTACAACGTTATCTCCAAAGAACTTGTAATACACTCTGCCTTAGAGGAAATAAACAAAGTAGGATTGTCTTATTTTCCAAGTGTTTTGAGTACATGATATACTTCAATATTTTATAACTGTATGTATTATATTTCCAAAGCTCCTAGGTCACTATTAGGTTCCATGATAGCAAAAAGCTCAAGTTTGATGTAGAGAAAAATATAGATACAGAATAGGAAACACATAATGGTATTTTATAGAAATTAAAAAAAATACCACATGTAGTATAGCTAGAAAATTTTTTAAAAATTTGGACCAGTTAATATAATTACACTATAAATGAGATCATATAAGTTTCTTGGTTAATAGCAGCACAGTTCAAAGGTCCTATCTAAACGGGCTTACACCGATAGAACCAATTGGGACCTGAATAGGCTGTTTTTGGGGGGACATGGTTCAATAGTGAAGGCCAGGGTGAACAAAATAGATGCTGGGAGAATATTCCTATTCCTACATAGATTGAGAAGAGAGACTGTTTTTTATTTATATCCTTCCATAAAAGAGGGAGGAAAACATAAAATAGGTCCATTATTCTCTTTTAATTTTCAAAACATTTTCACAAGCAAATGAAATGAAAAAAAAAAGGAAGTAGTATGGAATATCTTAAGAAATAGTAACAAAACTTCTCTGAGGGATGGAATCGTTTTTGAGGGGGGGAAAATGCCTTGGCAAGCCACTGAAAGAGAAGTGAGATCCTGAGGGCATAGGTGCCAACTTGTTCCCCAAAACAGAAAGGGTGCTTTACTTCAGAAATCTTCAGAAAATAAAAGGCACTGGATTTTGCACCTAAAAAGTTTGGGGAGGGCGGCTGCCGTGGCTCAGCAGGCAGAGCTCCAACCTGCCGTGCTGGAGGTCTGGAGTTCCATCCCTGGTGCCTCCTGCCCATATGCAAATTAAAAAAAAATAATAAAAAAAATAAAAAGTTTGGGGAGAATAAAGGTAGAAGAGACTTGGAAGAAAGGAACCCGAGAAATACTATAAGCCAAAGCTTCATAGAATAAAGACTAGTAAAATCTTCCTAGTGAAAGAATTACTACCCCACCCCACCATCAAAACAAACAAATAAACAAACTTCAAGAAGAAAAATTGTGATTTTTGGTTGTTTCTGTGTAGTATGAACATTCTATGAACAAGGCAGGAGGGTATAACATCTTTGTGTGTATAAATTAAGAAGGTCATACATTTGAACCAAATCAGAACAGAATAGAAAGAATGTGTGTTAAAGCAGAAACCATAGATATAACATACACCACCCAGGAGCTCCTGGGCAGGGAATTAGTAGATGACTCTGAGTTGTAAATGCATTATATTCTATGATCCACTCAACAACTTGTGAGGTAATTAAAGCAGATATCATTACCCTTTGACAGATGAGGAAACTGCAGACAAAATGGTTAAATCATTGACCAAATGACTTATAGCAAATTGGTAGAGCTAAAGCCTATTTCTCCTAACTCCTAGGCTTATGTTTTTGCATTAAATTTCCTTTATTTCCTTCAACTATTAAGACAGTGACAGAACAGTAGTAGTGTTGCCTCAGTGGGAAGAATCAAGAAATACATGCATCAAATCTATGCTTTTAAATAAATGGCTAATATAACCTTTTATTAATTAATTCATTCATGTAACAAATATTTGTTGAATTCCTACTATGTGACCAGTGCTATGCTAGGTGATAATGAATAAGGACTAATGAATAAAGACTATTTGAACAAAATGAATCTTAAAAAAAGAAAAGACCACTTAATAGTGGAAGACTGTGCAATTCACAGTGTTCTTGATTTTTTGTTTTCTGAAATTTCATGACAAGGTTTGAGCTGGTTTCAGCAGCAGAACTTAATAGTTAAGAATTTAAAACTAACCATATCAACCTTTCTCATTCATTGCCCACTTTGGAAAACAGTTTGGAAGTTCCTGAAATAATTAAACATAGAATTAACATACGATCCAGCTATTCCACCCTAGGTATATACCAAAGAAAACTGAAAACATATGTTCATGCAAAAAACTTGTACAGGAATATTCAAAGAAGCATATTCATAATAGCCAAAAGGTAGAAATAACCCAAATGTCCAACAACTGACAAATGGATACAAAATGTGGCATATCCAAAAAATGAACTATTATTCGGCCATAAAAAGGAATGAAGTACTGATACACACTATAATATGCTACAACATTAAAAATTGTATGCTGAGTTCTTGCCTACCTTGCTGGAGACCCGGGTTTGATTCCTGGTGCCTGCCCATGCAAAAAAAAAAAAAAAATGTATGCTAAGCGAAAGAAGCCAGTCAGTCATAAGAGGCCACATACTGTATGATTTCATTCATGTGAAAGAACAGAAAAAACCATAAAGAAAGATGTTAGGTTAGTGGTTGCCAGGAGCTGGAGGTGGGGTGGGAGAATTGGGAGTGACCATTCAATGGTTACCCAGTTTCATTCAGGGGTGATGAAAATGTTCTGGAAATAGATAGTGATGATGGTTGCACAACCTTGTGAATACACGCAAAAAAAAACACTGAATTATATGCTTTAAAATGGTGAATTTTATTGCCTGGGAATTATAGCTCAATAAAAAAAAACATCCTTCATCACATTCTTTCTTGGACAATAAACTACAGGGCAACAAAACCAGTATCAAATGAATACTAACCACACAGCAATCACAGTATTTCCATTACTACATTTTCCTTGTCAGTTTTTTTTTTGTGTGTGTGTGTGTGTGTGTGCTATATAAATTTTCCTTTAGTCAGCAATCTTATGTGAAAAAAAAAATCTCAATAGCCTTATGGAAGCTGAACTTCTAAAAAGAATCCCATGTCATACTTTGCCTTGAATTTTAGCCATTATTCTCAGAATGGTATAAAATAAAGCTTTGACAATTATTTTGAGTTTTAATTTCTAGGACCGAGAAATGCTTGGAAAGTTCCCTGCTAGTCTACATGTTCTTCCTAATTGTGGAGTTCCCAAAGAACCGTTTGGAAAAGAGACAGGAGCACTATGAATCAAAGCAACACTCCATCAATAACTGTGCATCCCAGATTCTCGAGGCTGAGCTTTGGTGAAGGGATGATTCTGAACTTGTGGCAGAAGCTTGAGAGCTAAGCATTACCTAACAGTCAACACAGAATAAAAATTTGTGGGCCAACATGGCTTGGATTTGCTTGAAAAAAGAGAGTGTACCCCAAATAGACCATGAACCAGTCCATTCACCCACCCATATGCATCAAACGGTAGAGCAAAGCTCCTGCAAAGACTCTGCCATGGAGATTAGAACAGGTTATGCAAGGAGTGCATGGAGTCTAGACATCCGTCAATATAATGGCACCTAATCCGTGCCTAGAGTGCCAGCCAACTAAATATTTAATTTATTTTTCTGGTGTCTGGGGTAGAGTAACAATGAGCTGGGAATAAAGGAACAGACCAACTACATGGAGACACGACCAAAAATTATCTTCCCATCCAGTAATATTTCGCTCAGATATTTTTCTCACAGGAGATTTAGGAAATAATCTTCAGCATTTGGCCGCTGGACTCTCCATTCCGCATGTTGCTCTTGTTTTGTGGTCACCTGCGTTATGTCTCCCAATGTAGACATCCACGTGCCTGTGAGTGTGAACCCAGTGTAAAAAGGACCTTTTGAAGCTGTTATTTTTACTCAAGGTGTGGTCAATTGAAGCAGGGTGAGTCTTCATCCAGATTCCTGGAGGTCTTTATAAGCAAGAAAAAATTAAGATGTGGTGAGAGAAAACCACACGCGGAGTCAGAAGCAGGAAGTCAGTGGGAATCTGAAAGAGAAAGGAAGGGAACTACGGTGAGGGGAAAGGTCAGAACTCCAAGGATTCTCCACCAACCAGAACTCTGCAGACTCTAAGAGGAAGCCAGCTTTCTAGCTCGGAAATGGTGGGGCAATAAATTCCCATTGTTTAAGCCAAAACCAGTTTTTGGTATTTGTGATAGTGGCTCACTAAAATTAAGGACTTATGGAAAAGCTGGTAGTTTCATATCTTAATGCCCCTCATATGTGATTTTTTTTCTCCATTCAATGACCCTGTGCTATGAAAATGAGTTTCTTTCTTAATAACTATAAAATTAAATTTTGTTCCTTTTAGCCCCTAATCCATACATAGCCTAATAAATTATTGATATTTCATAAATGCTTGTTACACTCAATACCATTACTTGAAATAATATTGCCAATAACTATAATCGGGACAGAAAAGCTCTCAGTGCTTCCCTTAACCCTCTGCCCTGGCTCCTACCCCAGACCTCTATGAGCCCTTCTGTTGCAGTTCCTGCTGAGCTGAACAAGAAACAAACATGTTAGTTTCACAGCTTAAACAGTGAGCTACAGTGAAAGAAAAACAGCTGAGCCAGCAGGAATCATAAACAGAGGGGGGAAGTGTCAATATAGCTATTTTTAAATCCAATATAGTAAATAAATAAACACATAGAATTTATAAAGCCACATTGTTCACTCCTTGGGAAGTCAGTCTGCTTCAAGTTACAGGCTGGCCAAAGTTTGTTTGATCTTTATTAGAACAGCATTTTTGAAAATTTTGATGAAGTCAAACAAACATGGGGAAAAAAGAAAAAAAAGAAATGTCTCAATTCTCATGCTCATTCTCAAAAAGAAAAGTAGGAAGAATGGGAAGGATGAAAAGAAAAGGCAAAAAGGAATCCTAAAATATATACTCATCAAGATACAAATTGATACTATATCATGAATTTAACTATAAAGCACTTTCTTTTTTTTGGATCTTATCCAACCAAACCCTTCATCTTGACCCTCAAAGCCCTCAATTGTCCCCCTTCACTTAATCTCTTCCTTCTTCTATTTTATTCTTACTCATGGATCTGACAACACAGAAAGAAAAAGTACTTTAATTATGAATAAATTATGTACAGGCACTATTCTATGTATTATGTTATTTAATTATCGCAACAATGCTACTGATATCTCCAGCTTTGAGGAAGAAACTGGTTTAGCAATTTTGATGTAGAATACATTTAGAATAAATTCCAGACTTAGAATGGTTGACATCTCTACAGTTTCTGGTCCCTGCCTAGCTTCTAGCACCCACATCTTTTTTTTTATTTGTTTTTTATTTTTACATGGGCAGGCACCAAGAATCAAACCCAGGTCCTCTGGCATGGCAGGCAAGCATTCTTGCCTGCTGAGCCACTGTGGCCGGCCCTAGCACCCACATCTTACCTTCTACCTCTCTCGTCTTCCTCATTATGCCTCAGACAAACTGATCTTTGGATTCTTTGATTAGGCCAAACTGAGTTCCACCCTAGGGACTTTGCACTTGCTATTCTCTCTGATTGGAATTTTCTTCCCTAAATTTGTCTCCTCCTTGTCACTCACTTTTTAGCTCAAATGTGTCACTTCCTCAGAGTAAGGCCCCTGAATACTCAGTTGAAAGTACCTGATTCTCTCTCTGCCCAGAATAACTGTAGTGGCCAGGGAGGTTCTTTGCTCAGGTATGCCTTTTTAAAGAGTGTAGTTGGCTGACAGTCACCAGATGCCCTACCTTTAGATCTACTGCAGTGTTCATACCCAGGACTGAGGCCTCATGCCCCTGGAGCTGCCCCCAGCCCAGTACTGAGCAGGATGAGTGGTACTCAAGCAGGGCAATATCTGCTCAATGCAGCACTCCCCTAAAGGGCAATATTTACAGCAGGGATGAAGAAAGGCTTCCCGTTGGCCTGGCCAAGACTACCCAAGAGCTGCACCATGGTCTGAAGCTCTTCCTACCCAATCCTGTTTCTTCTTTTCCCTCTCTGCTTCCCCAGGCAGCAGACCTGCATCACGTTCTGAAGGGTCATCCCCGGTGCTACTGTTCCCTCTCTCTTACCCTTTGCAGGCACTTCACCCAATACATCTCTTGCATGTCTAATTCTATGCTCAATAGTTGTTCTTTAGTTCTCCTTTCTTGTGATGTCTTTGATTTTGGTATTGAGGTAGTTAGCCTCATAAATGAGTTGGGAAGTATTCATATTGCTTCTATTTTCTGGAAGAGACATAGAAAATTGGCATCATTTCTTTCTTAAATGTTTGGTGTTGGAATTTAAGAGTGAAACCATTTGGTCCTGAAGGTTTCCCTTTTGAAAAGTTACTAATTCAATTTCTTTTATATATATATATATATGCCTATTCAGATCACATATTTCTTTTTGTGTGAGGTTTGGTAGATTTTATCTTTCAAAGAATTGATCCCTTCCATCCAATTTATCAAATTTGTGGGCAGAGAGTTATTCAAATATGCTGTTATTATCCTATTAATGTCTACAGGACAGGATAGTAGTAATGGTCCCATTTTCATTTCTGATATTAGTAATTTGTGTCTTTTCTCTTTTTTTCTTGGCTAGCTTGACTGGAAGTTTATGAATTTTTTTTATGTTTTCAAAGAAGGCTTTTTGTTTTTGTTGACTTTCTCAATGTTCATTTTATTTATTCCTGTTCCTTGTTCATTTGATACATTTTGAAATTATAAATTGTCCCCCTTTTTCAAAAACCTCTCCTTTCTTCACTTATGTGCTATTGTAGCCCTCAATGTCTCTGGCTTCCAATGACTTCAAGAGTTGCCTGTTTCAGCAGAAAATTATGCCTCATAAGATTGTTCTCCAAATATTCTTGAGGGTCCACCAAAGTGACATCATAATCATATGTGCTTACAAATTACACTGTAGACAGATGTCACTGCTTTATGTCCTCCATGTTTTTTCATCTTCTTTTCTAGTTCCCTTTTATCATGGTGCTATGCATATTTAAGTTGCTTGTGGAAGACTGAGTATTGCCAGTGGTGCAGTGTCATTCAGGAGGATGTGATTGCCCATCCTCAAAGTGCTGCATCTAGATGCTCTCAATCCATCAATTCCCAGGTGCTTGAATGGTGCTATGTTCCATGTACAGACTATGGCTTCTGCATCATCTTTCTGCCATACTTTGTACATTGCTAATTCAAAGATTTCTGCTTGACTCACAGAAGTCTCAATGATAATTCCATGGGCTCTCATTCTTCAACTTTTGCCCAGAATCTCTCAATATCTCCAGTAAACATTGTTTTGGTTTGTGGCTTTTATATCTCAAACTATAGAAGGGCACAGATGCCATACTTATACCCTATCTTCTCAATTATTCCTAATCTTTTGTAAACCTCAGAGCAAACAATGGAGAGATGTTCATATATCATGCTTGTCCCAAATTTAGCTCTTAGCTGCCAAAAGATGTGCTACACATTGCCATTCTGATCTTTCCTTTGCTCTCTCTGTGTACATAGATACATGTTTTAGTGTCCTAGCTGCTAAAACAAACACCATACAATGGGTTTGGTTAAACAATGGGAATTTATTGGTATTGGCTCACAGTTTTGATGCTAGTGAGAAGTCCAAAATTGAGGCATCAGCAGGGCAATGCTTTCTTCTTGAAAACGGTGGCATTTTGGGGCTGGCTGCTGCTGATTTTTGGTCCTTGGCTTTTCTGCCACATGGCAATTGTCCTGGTTTGAAGCTGTTACGTACCCCAGAAAAAGCCATGTTCTTTATTTTTTTAACATTTTTATTGACAAATCTTCACACACATACAGTCCATACATGGTGTACTATCAATGGCTCACAATATCATCCCATAGTTACATATTCATCAGCATGATCATTTCTAGAACACTTGCATCACTCCAGAAAATGCAATAGAAGGAGAAAAGAAAAAACTCATACATCCTATATCCCTTAACCCCCTCTCTCATTGACCACTAGCATTTCAATCTACCCAATATTTTTTTACCTCTTATCCCTCCTATTAATTACTTATTTTTTATCCGTATTTCTTTACTCATTTGCCCATACCTTGGATAAAAGGAGCATTAGACATAAGGTTTTCACAATCGCATAGTCATATTGTAAAAGCCATATCATTATACAATCATCTTCAAGAATCAAGGCTACTGGAAGACACTCAACAGTCTCATGTAATTCCCTCCAGCCACTCTAATACAGGATAAACTAAAAAGAATAAAAATAACATAGTCCATGGTCTTTTAATCAATTCCTGTGGGAGCAGATCTATTGTGGGTGGGACCTTTCCTTTCTTTCTTTTTTTTTGGGGGGGGGGTGCATGATCCAGGAATCAAACCCAGGTCTCCCCAGAATGGAAGGCAAGCATTCTATCACTGCATCACCCTTGCACCCTGTGGGTGGGACAGTTTTTTTTTTTTTAATTTGTTTCCCCTATTATTTATTTATTTTTAATCCATATATTTTTTTTACTCATCTGCCAATATCGTATATAAAAGGATCATCAGACACAAGGTTTTCACACTCACATAATCACATTGTGAAAGCTGTATCATTATACATTCATCTTCAAACATGGCTACTGGAACACAGATCTACAGTTTCAGGTACTTCCCTCTAGCTTCTTCAACACACCTTCAAATAAAAAGGGTATATCTATAAAATGCATAAGAATAACCTCCAGGATAACCTCTCAACTCTGTTTGAAATCTCTCAACCACTGACACTTTATTTTGTCTCATTTCTCTCTTCCCTTTTTTGGTCGAGAAGGTTTTCTCAATCCCTTGATGCTGAGTCCCAAGGGTGGGACCTTTAGATTAGGTTGTTTCAATTAAGACGTGAACCACCCAATTCAAGGTGAGACTTAATCCTTTACTGGAGTCTTTTATGAGAAGAGCAAGGTCAGAAAAAAAAGCCCAGAAAGTTAAGAAACACCCAGAAAAGCTTAGAAAAAAGCCCCTGCAGGAGCTGAGAGAGCCACTAAAACCAGAAGTTGAAAGCAATGGAACACAGGAGTGAATGATCAGCAAATGCCAGCCATGTGCCCTGCTAGCTGACAGAGGAATCCTAGATGCCAGTAGTCTTTCTTCAGAGAAGGTATCTTCCTCTTGATGTCTTATTTTGGACATTTTTATGGCTTTAGAACTATACATGTGTAAATAAATAAATCCCCTTTGTAGAAGCCAACCCATTTCTGGTTTATTGCATTCCAGTGGCTTTAGCAAACGAACAGCAATGTACATAGTATTACTCCTGGCTTCTCTCTTTGTCTTACTTTCACTCTGTCTATAAAGACTCCAGTAATCCAGATTAAAGCCCAATCTGAAGTACAACTGAAGTAATATCTTGAATAGATCTTATTAACAATGGGTCCACACTCACCAGAACGGGGACAAAGACGGAGAACATGTTTAAACTGGGGTATATAATTCAATCCACCACTACACACACACACACACACACCAGTATACCTTGTTTATTGCACTTCACTTTATTGTGCTTCATGGGTATTTCATTGTTTACAAATTGAAGACTTGTGGCAACCCTGCATCAAGCAAAGCTATCAGTGCCATTTATCCAACAGCATGTGCTCCCTACACATCTCTGTGTCACATTTTAATGCAGGTATGTACATTGTTTTTTAAGATACAGTGCTATTCCAAACTTAATAGACTACAGTATAGTATAAGCATGACCTTTACCTGAACTGGAAAATAAAAAACTTTGCGTGATTCACTTTATTGTAATAATTGTTTACTGCAGAGGTCTGGAACCAAATCCATAATATCTCTGATGTATGACTATATATCTATATATCAGGTTGTCTTAATTCCTGCTTCTATGATTCTTCTTTATCCCTATACTAATCCATCAACATACCAAGCCAATATATCTTAGATGAACTCTTCCTTTCAATTTTTCTTCAGTTTGTCATATGACAGGATATGTAGGGAATGGGCTGGAATCTAGAAGGAATTTCTGAGTTATAATCTCAGTTTTAACACTAATCTCATCTGGTTTATTAATAACATAGAACCTCAAAATTGGAAGGGATTTTAAAACTAAATTAATCTATCTGTAGATTGCATTCAGTATGAGATCATCCAGCTGAGATTTGGAAATCTTAGTCAAGGATGTCATGAATTTCTGCAGATGACTATTTTCTTTAGAGACAATTGTTCGTCCTCACGTCAAGGTGAAATTTGTTTGCTGTAGCTTCCTTTCAATACTTCTAAATCTACTGTCTTAAAACCAGACAGAAAATATCTATTCCCTTTGATTTATAACATCCATTCAATTATTTGGAAATAGATTTCATGTCAATTTGCATCATCTCTTTTGTACATTAAATACTCCCAGTTTGTTCAATTATTTCTTATTTCTTTGGAGTTACTTTAAAACCCTAGATGCTCTCCACTGAATGTGTTTCAGTTTTGTCTCAGCATATTTCTCCAACTCTCTTAACATAAGATGCTCAGTATTATTCAGCAATAAAAAGAAGTACTGACGCATGCCACAAGATGAACAGTAAAAACATTTTGCTAAGTGAAAGAAGCTGGTCACAAAAGGTTACATATTGTATGACTCCGGTTATATGAAATGTCTGGAATTGGCAAATACATTTAGATAGATATATAGACAGAAAGTAGATTACCGGTTGCCTAGGGCTGGGGGGATAGGGAAACTTTGGGATGATGGCTAAGGGAGGTAGGGTTTCTTTTTGGGGTGATGAAAATATCCTAAAATTGTGATGATATATGCACAACTCTTTAAATATAATAAAAGCCATTGAATTGTACTGTTTAAGTGGGTGAATTGTGTGGTATGAGAATTATATCTCAATAAATCTCTTAAAAGCACAAACATATTATGCTCAGAAAGGAAAACAGTAGAGTGTTTTACTATATCTCAATATCTCAATTTCATTCTCTATAGAATAGATGAGTTAATATCTGCTCCACCTCTTTGGCAAGTTTGTTGAATCATATTTTGCAACATCATATCTATGGAATTTATTTGAGTGATTCTCATCACCTCATATCTGGATTATTAATTCAGTTCATCTGATGGTAGCTCACTTGTTCCACACATGGCAAAAATTTTTTTCGAATACCTATTACCCAACTTATTCAGGAGAACGTAAGGGACACTTAATACCCATTGTATTAAGTAAAACTTTTTACTTTAATAAAGGTCATCTCCAACTTTGTCTTACACTTAACATCATTCTTCATAGCCAAACTCCATTTCCATTATAAAACAAATGTTTTCTGCTAAGTATACTTTGTATTTAAAGCTTTTAGCTGGTCATTTCTCTCATAATACACCCCTTGAAAGTCTCTGCCAACTCCCAGTCTTTCAGAAAATTTCTTCTCTTGGAATTTTTCTCCATACTGATGATCATGCCATTACTCTGCAACCTCTCATAAGTTTAGCTTTATTTGAAGCTGGTTTGTAGTTCTTATTCTTCCCTTTTTAACTCCTTATCTACTTGACAGCTTCTTAAATGGGAGGGTAATGTGTATAATTGTTATACCTTTTCTTCTCCAAAACACAAATTTTGTAGTCATTTCCAATATTACCTAGTCATGATTGCTTCCTCTTTTGCTGCAACTGCTATTCCCATACCCTGTCTGGTCTAAAGCTTATAGAGAAAAATCACAAGAACCCATAATCCAAATGTACAATGCACAGTCTATTGAAAGCTGACTTTATTAAGTTTACTTCCAGAGCTTGAGGAACATCAACATTGAGTGCCAAGAAATAGAAAGAAGGTAGACAATGATTAAGTACAATTTAAGGCTTGTACATTTTTGGTGTTATATTATACAGGGTCATAGGAAGAGTTGAGGGAGGTCTTTGTAATGACATCTCTCAAGCCCAGCTGCATGACTCTAATAGGGGAAAAGGAAAGGACATGTCTAATGAGGAGGGGCTCACAATCTCTGCTAGTCCACAGGCCTGGCCTTACTAAGTGACCCACACTAAACTATTTTGCCTGTATCATTAGCTCAGCATCACTTCTCTGGAAAACTCAAGCCAGTTTTCACCAATGATTTTTAGAAAATAAGACTTCTAAATGGAAATCGAGGAGCAATTTCCCAATCTTTAACACATCAAAGAAGATGTTTCTTTTTGCCAAAAGCCTCAACTTCTAATCAGTCCACATTTCCTGTGATGTAGGTAAGGGAAAGGTGGAGTGCAACTCTAGGTGATCCCACTCCCTAGCTGACAGGGAGAGAACAGACCAAAACCGTATGCTCATTTATTCCCTGCTGAGTGGAATTCATTCCCTGCTGAGAGAAATGACTGTCCTAGCCCTAGGAGCTTATTTTACCCAGACCGGTTGGAGGTGGATTGATACATCAACACCCTTTCATTTTACATAGGTGGAAGCTAAGGTCTGCAAAAATGAATGGTATGCCTAATGGCACATGAATTACTAACATAATCATAAAAATTGATTCGAACGTCTCATGGAAGCCTGTTATGTGTGGAGCAGATTTGTTTGCTTGTGTGGGTGTGTTTTATTGCTCTTATTTTTTTACATCCTGATTTTTAGTCTCCCATTTTCTCAGGTTATGAGGAAATTATTCTAAGTGTTTTCTTCTTGTAAAAACGAAAAGATGAGAATGGATGGAAGGAAGAAAGTTAAGAAGGGAAAAAGGAAGAAAGTTGCTGACTGTGATTCCCCCTCTTGTCACTGCTCCCTTAACTCCCGATTTTTGCTGTCCCCATCTCTGATTTCACCAAGGCTCCATTTCCTCCCCAGCTCCCTCTATTTCCCACAGCCTTGAACGCCAGCCGACAAGAGTTCTACGTTTTAAAAACCCTCTCGTGGCTACCGGAGCTGGGCATGCTCAAACGCCCAAGACCGGCTTTTTTCGGGCTTCCAACTTTGGCAGCTCTTCCAGCCCTTCCCGAAGGGGCAGGTCCGCACAGATCCCTCAGTGTGAATAAGAGGGAAGAAATTACCCCAATCCCACGGAGGGAGCGTGGTAGGGAAACGCGAAAGGCCTGAAGGCCCCAGCTTCCCGGGGCAGTTCTGTGCTCCAGGGTTGCTCGGCGCGCAGACCCGGGCCCGCTGACCTCGCGGACTGAGCGTTTGCCGGGGACGGCGGGATGGCGGGAGTGCGCGGCCCTCCGGCGGGGGGCGCTGTCCGAGGGCACATGCACGGGAGCGCGCCCGGGGAGTGGTCCCGGGCGGGCGGGAGGGGCGGGCAGGGGCGGTGCCGCGGCGGCGCGCGGACGCCGAGCTCAGCCGGGCTCCGCGAGGCTGTGGCGCGGCCGCGGGCGGGAGGGCGGCGGTGGCTGTTCGAGATCCTCAAATCCCGGGGCTGCCAGACGCTGAGGGGCGTCGGGGACTGAGCCGGGCCTTGGGCACGGCCGACCGAGGCTTCTCCGCAGAGACCGTCTTCCTAGACTCCGTTTAGTAAGTGGGTGGGGGGTGTGTGGCCCGCGTCGGGAGGTATTCGAACGACCGCGTCAAGAAAGAAAAAAATCACCTGTGTTTTGAGACAGCACGTCGGACGTGGAGGGAGCGGCGGTCATCTCTGGCTGTTGGCACAATGGGCTGTACGCTGAGCGCCGAGGACAAGGCGGCGGTGGAGAGGAGTAAGATGATCGACCGGAACCTCCGCGAGGATGGCGAGAAGGCGGCGCGCGAGGTCAAGCTGCTGCTGCTTGGTAAGGGCAGCCGGGCCGGGCGGCGGGTCGGGGTCGGTGGGTCGGGCCGGCCGGCTGCGCCGCGGTGGCCGCTGCGGGGTCCTCGGCGTTTTCACACCCGGAGGGATCTTGTCGAAGCGGCCGTGGGCGCGTCTTGAAGCGCCCAAGGATGGTTTGCGGGCGAGAGCCTGTCGTAGGTGGTGCGGAGCTGAGGGGGTTCCCTCTCTCCTCTGTCCTCTTCCTCCTCCTCCTTCCGGGAGAATGAGAACTCACCCTTGGTGGGGCAGGAGCGCCGCTTCACTCCACTGCTTTCGTGTGGACCCTGCAAGGAACCGAGAAGCGATTTTAAGGAGGCGGATCGCTCGTGAACCTTTTTCTTTGAAGTTAGCTCAGACTTAGAAAGATGAAGGGCCATTCGCGACAAGAAAACACAAGTAGCCCACTCCTCCCCTCGGAAAGCCCTCACACGAGGTGGTGTATCGTGTTTGTGGCTTCCCTTATCGAGTGCCACGTTCCGTGGCTTCAGTGCACCGTTCTGGGGCCTGTGTGGGGTAGAAATGTGTCCTTCCTATTAACTTCCTATGGCGATTCACTAAGTGTTAAAAGAGCTCTGATTATATATATGTACCCTGCGTAAGGAAGTATGCTACACTGGATGCTTGATTTTTTATTAGTGTGGGAGCATGGAAACCACCAAAGTTGGGTTACATTTGCTTCCGTGGTGGGCAAGACGAGATACTTGAATGGTGAAAACCCATGTGAAAGGGGCGAAAGGGTCACGCTGGACAGCAGGATTCTCTCTCAGATGTGGTTTCTGACCGATGTGGTTGGCCAGGTACATGCCAGGCTTTTATTTGTTCTTAGTGCTGTTCTTGTGGTGAAACGCTACGTGGATGTCTTTTCCAATTGTTTGAAAGGGGGAGGATAAAATGGGTAATCCAGGGTTTCCACTCAGGGATGTAATGGGAAAATATTCCCAGGTAAAGATTTTTAGACCTTTGAGTTAGAATTTAATTTTGTTCGCTTGTTGTCCTCCCCCCTTACCCCCTCCACTGCAGGTTTTAGGGTCATAAGAGATTTTTCAGAATCTTCATTTGCACCTCCAGCGATTGCTTTTTTTTTTAACAGTTATAATAAAAGAGAAATACTGTACAGACCTGTTTTGTACAGGTTTCTGCTTCATCGTTTTATTGATTGCAGAAAAAATGGTGTTTATTTGCCCCCATCACTAGTAGGCTTGGAAGCAGCAAACTTGGCGTGCCTAAAAGTAATAATGATCTCAGGCATTTTGCAAGAGAAATAATTTTGCATATTCCTGGGTGTCTTTCTACCCCCTTCCCCCGCCCCCCACACATAAGTCTTTCTCAGTTAATACTATTCATCAAGTTTCTACATTTATTAGAAATACTGTATTTTACCAGGCCATTTTAGTGGTTTTTTGAGCCTAGAAGAGACACGCTTGTCACTCGAACATGTGGACTGCTCTTCTGAATTGAATGTACTTGCAAGCTGCAGCTAAACAAAAGGAGGATTAAAAAGTTCTTTTCCTGCAGTTTTTACACTCCTGTTATATTTTTTCAGTGTAACACTTACTTTGATCCGGCCATCCACCATGTTTAAAGCAATTGGTTGTGGCGTTTTAGGCTTTAATTAGATAACTATTAGAGAGGAATGGCTAGGATAAAGGTCAAAGGAGTGGGTTTTTACGTAAGTATATTCAGAATAAATCACTGTTTCTCAGCCTTAGCACTACTAACTTTTTGGGCCCCATAATTCTTTGTTGTGGGGGCTGTCTTGTGTAGTGCAGAAATGTAACAGCATCCTTGTACTCGTTAGATTATAACTCTCCAATTGTGAGTTACCTCCCGCCATGTCTCCAGACATTCATTGCCAGATGTCTCCTGGCTCGGGTGGGGAAGGGGTGGGGGTGGGGGCAAAAACAGCCCTGAGTGAGAATCACTGGTCTAGATTAGCAGTGAAATGCAGTTGAGTGTGTAATGTAGAACAAAACTTCCATCATTACAGCCATATATAGTGAGAGTTATGAGAAAGATGGAGCAGAGTTACGGCTTTCAGAAAACTTATAAAATTATAATTTATCCATACCAATAACATTAAAAAAATTTCAAAATGATTTTTTAAAATCCTTATATTAGGCAAGTGAGTTCCTTCAGTTCTCTTTTCTAGCTTTGTTTTTTTTGTTTTTTCTTCCTTCGCTTCCCTCTGGAGAAGTCCTGTCAAATTCCTTTCTCCTCCACTTGCTCATTATTTATCTCACCCCCATTCTGCTCTACCCTTTTGCACAGTTTCCACACTCTAGTTCTTATAAACAGAGTGCTGGTTTACTTATTTCATAAATCTTAATTCTTGGAATGTTTGAAAACTTTTTTTCTTTCCTAATTTGACTTTAGCAGTGAAGCATGAACTTTGGTTCTTTTTTGAACATTTAAAACCATATGTGTACATAGCTCAATAAAATCATTACATATAAAACAGGTCAATTGAATCAACTATAGAAATGTAAAATTGTTTCTAGGTACCCTGTGTAAACAGTGTCACTTTTATTTACATTGACTTCTTCCTCTTAAGTTATTTTATTTTTTCCATCAAATGATTTTTTTTCCTTTTAAAACCTAAAATCTCTAAAACACAGCTTATTAGGTAGTTCATTATATTGTGGTCTTTTTAGGTATCTGGCCTGATAAAACCAGGTATGAGGCTTGCACATAATTAATTAGTAAAAGGAACATAGTATGGGGCATCGTACATATTTTTTTAAAATAAATGTTTTACTGTTCTCATTAGGAGCAGTGAATTAGGCTTTAAAAAAGAGAGGATATGGTCTAATCATTGACCTAAAGGAAATGAGGTCAGCTTTTGAGTGCTTTAAATCTTTTAGGCTTATTTTAATTGTAGAATAATAACCCTAAATGGAGAAATTTATCTTAATAAGGAAAATTTCTTTCCATTAAGTGGTAAATTGTTTTAGGGGAAAGCACCCTTTTAGTGTTATCTTTACTGTTTTATTTTTGAGAATGCCATAATTTATCATTCTTTTCAAGTCTAGACTGTTTTTCAGTAAGAGTATAGTGTACTTTTTCAGTATTATTTCATTATAATTTTTCTAAGATGTAAAAGAAGGGTTTTTATAAATCCTTTCACTCCAAAGCTCTGAGCTTCCATTTCCTCATTAATCCTTCCCTCCAAATCATCCACCCCTGCAAACAGGAGAAACCCATGTGCTTTATCTCTGTCTTTGTTTGGTTTAAGTATCACAGCTTGGATGAAAATGAGATGACAGGTTGTATCTCTGCTATTTGTTGGATATTTTTCCATTTCTGCCACTAAGCACTATTTTGGATACTATATTTATTATCTTTTTTGCTCCCTTTGAACTTGCTCTATGACTTTCCTAGTTGAGAAATTATCATTATAGGACTTTTGTATTTGTATTGCTTTAGTTCTTTCCTTTAGAATTGGCTCAGGATCTTAAATATCAGAAAGCCCATTTCTTGGAATAAATAGTATTATTTCAACATGGATTGTGTGTATCTCTCTCACTGGTGTACCTTATATTAGCAATTACTTTATGTCACAGGTATTATAAAAGTATATTTTTAAACTACTGATTTTTTAAATCTATCTTCCATTTTTATTCTCATTTTCATAATTCAAGTTCTTTTCTGCCTCTGGCATTCTAATTCCAGTAAACTTTCCTGCTTCTGATCATTCCTCTCTCTAGTCTATTCTAACTGTAGGTATCTTTTAAAAAAATTGTGCTGATTCCTTGCTCAAAAACCTTTGTTAATTTCTCCATTGCCTCCAGGATAAATATTTTCTTCTAGACCTGGCTTCCTCTTATCCTTGTACTCTTTTCACTAGGGCAACCTCTTCTAAATGCTAACTCTAGCATAAGTTAAAGTGTATTTGCTTTCTATTACTGTTTAACCTTATGTCCTGCCTCTTTCCCCATTACCCTGTGAGAACCTGAGGGGCAGAATCTTTGTGTTTCTTGCATCTCTAGCAATCCTTCTAACTTATCATGTGCTTTATAGTTCTTACTTATGTCAAATTGTTTTTTTGTGTAGATTGTTGACTTACTTGGAATATAAACCTTATTCTTTACCATTTTCAGTATCAATAGTACGTAGTAACTACTCAAACAATGTAAATTAAAAAAGAACAGTGAAAGTAAATGATGACCAAAATTAATACATGGTATGTAAAAGAAACTTGTTTGAAGATATTTTTTCATATTCATAACAGCTTTTATAGTCTTTATGTTTATTTATAAGTTACATAGATTTGAGAAAATGACATGATATGTTTCACTGAAGGAGGGTCTGCTATGTTGCAGTTGTGGTATTTCTTAAAAATATTATTTAGATTATTTTGGGGGAAAGATAAATCTTGTTTTCAAATCTTTGTTTTTGACCTCTTTTTAACATAATTAAAGAGCATATGTCATATTTATCAATGACAGCAAACATAATGCCCATCTTACAGGATTTAGTGGAAGATGTTATTTAATCCTGAAAAAGAATGTTGTAATTTTTGAAACAAAAATTAAGTGTTCAGCTCCAGTCGTAATTTTTGTTTTGTTTTACATGTCTCACTGTCTTGGAAAAATTCAAGATACAACAAATGTATGTGTGAGGGCCTGAATGTATTGGTCCCATTTAAAATGAGGGCATGTTCTGAGTGGGTATTTACCCAATGTGTAGTCCCCAGAGTGAGACATTGGTGAGGTTCAGATCTCAGATGGTATTTGAATCTAACTGCCCGACACTGTAGTGCATAAGCTGCTTTCTGCCATTACTTGTTAAATGCTAATTAGAAGCCTTAACAGAAACAAGGCAAAAATAATCTTTAAATGAATTTTATTTACCACAAATTTAGTGGCTTAACACAACATAATTTTATTATCTTAAAATTCCAAGGGTTAGAAGTTTAAAATAGGTTTCACTGGCCTAAAATTAAGATGCTGGGAGGGCTCTTTGCCATTTGGAGGTTCTAGGGGAGAGTTTTTTCCCTTGCCTTTTCCAACTTCTATCTAGAGGACACCTGCTTTCCTTGGCTCATGAGTTCTTCCCCCATGTTCAGAATCAGAACCAGCAGCTGCCAGTGGCATCTTTTTCACATGGATCACTCTTCTGCTCCCCTCTTTCACTTACATTGGGCCTACCTGATAATCCAGATAACTTCCCTATCGCAAGACCAGCTATTTAATCACATCTGCAAAGCCTCTTATCTTACCTTATTATCTTATCTTATTATTTTATCTGCAGGTAAGATAATACACCCATAGATTCTGGGGTTTGGAATGTAGTCATCTAAGCGGGAGGGCATTATTCTGCTAAACACAGTCCACACTCTGACCCCCAAAGATTTATCTCCTTCCCAACATCTCCGAAAGTCTCAACCCCATTACAGTATCAACTCAAGGTCCGAAATCTCATCCAAATCTGTTCAGCCCCCAAATCCCAAGTCTAATGATCTAAATCATTACACATGGGGTGAGACTCCAGGTGTAATCCCTATAGGGCATGGTGATGCCTGCTGGGCTCCACCTGTGTCTAGGCATCTGTTCCTCTTTCTGCACTCCACTTATCTCCAAACATCTGTGTCTCCATTAGCTCAGGAGCAGCTGTTCTCCAAGTGTCTGCCGCTGAGGTTTCTTCAAAATGTTTCCCCTTTTAATGAACTCCAGTAAACTAGTCAAGACCCACCTTGAAAGGGCGGAGTCACATCTCCAACTGAACAAAGGTCACACACCCACAATCTGCATGCTGTATCTTCCCACAAATAATCTAATCAAGAAGTTTCCACCTGCCATGTTGAATCAGGATGAAAAGAAATGCCAGATCCTCAGATTGGATCAGGATTAAAGCATGGCTTTTCTGGGGTAAATAGTAGTTTTAAACTGACGCACTTGGTAAATTAAATAGTAGAGGGTAATATGATTATTTACAGTTTGTAATAATATATTGCAAATTATTTGTATAGTTTGGACACATTGTTTTCAACAGTACTGTTACATTGCTAACGCACACATTCATATTCAACTGCTTTCTTGAAGCTAATCCAGCAGTATACATAACAAGGTGTAGACTATAAACTCACCACCTTCGGTCACATAGGATGATGTGGATTTGGATAAAGCTTGCATTCGGGAGTCAGCAGGGCTCTCAGAAACTCACCACTGGTTTGTTCTTTATGTCTTACCTGTCCTTAATATGGTGAGTGTTACCGCTGTGCATGTGTAAAGTGCATTTATATTTTGATGTTGAGTTACGTCTTAGACAACAGAATCCTTAAGATTTAGAGTTTACTTAGCGAAATAAAATGTATAACTAAAAATAGTTCTTCAAAATGGGAAATGGGGGAGAAATGGAATAATAATAAAGTGAGGGGATGTTAGCTGTAATATTGGGGACTTTAATGTTGATCTTGTGGGGTGGGAGGCATGACACAACTCTCAAATGATCGTAGTTAGAAATCTGTCCACTTCCTTGATGTATTTGTGGGTTTACTATTTGATCTTGACTGGTTGTAAGCTCTGTATTTTCTAGAAACTTAGAATTTAGAAGACACTTTGCTGTCAAGGAGTTGCATTTCATTACCATCTCCACATATAAGGCTTTTTTCCCTGCAAGGTTTTAATCTCCAGATAGTGAAAGGCAGTTGTTGGTGAAAAGTTTCCCTTGATCTCTAGATAGTGAAAGCAGTTGCCAGTGAAAAGTTTCCCTTGAGACCTCGGGCAAATTACCCAAGTGCTCTAAGGGTCAGTTTTCTTTTATAAATGAAGGATAATAAGTATATCTACCTCATGGGACTATTAGAAGACTAAGTAAGTTAATGCATCTAAAACAGAACAGTGTATTGCATATACATTTTTAATAAATATAAGTTGTTATAAATATCTTGGAGACTCTCAGGGGTCAGCCTTCTTTCTTTGCTTCCTTGTAGTTTAATCCAATTATGGTCATAGACAATAAATTCTTTTGTTTCATCTTAGCAGGGGGTGTATGTGTTGCAAAAGCATTAAGAAGTATAAAATCAATCTTAATTACGGGTGTCTAATCCCACCATAGCTTTCTTATGGGACTTGGATTTCTGTTAACAGGTTCCATACCTGGAATAAACCTGGTAAATATCTGTGCTAACTAATTGAAAACTTCTGCAAATGATTTGAAAGTAATTTTCTTTTTTATTACCTGTTTTTAGAATAAACACAATGGTTCTCAAAACTTTTCATTTATTTTACTTGAAAATAAAATAAAGCTGTTAGTATAAATTATGAAACATTATTTGAGCTGATTCAAATAAATGGGCTGTTACTTGGGGGAGTTTATGATTACTTCCCACAAATTTGAAGACCTTTCTAAAACTCTCTGTACTGATGACTCAAAGAGATTCCTAATAAAACTCCAGAATTATCATGAATTTATTTCTAACGGGGAAAAACAAAAAGCATCTTTTGAAAAGTGGTAGTAACATGGATGTAGAAACAATGAAACATTGAATCTGTGATAATTTGTCTGCCTTTTAATAATTTTTAAAGAGTATTCCTTGAAATTTAGCATTGAATTGCCTGGAACTCCTCTTGTCTTTTTACCTTGCTTTTTAAACATGCATCCCAGGATTTTTCCAGTAACTAAATAATCTCATCTATATTGTCCCCCCCCCCCCCCC
>PVIY010024214.1:0-38340 GCA_004026745.1 Myrmecophaga tridactyla | reverse complement strand
TATTGAAACCAGTATAATATGTATATTAATAACTTCCTGACAAAATAACTTGAAAATGTAGATAAAAGACATACTGCTAGAAAAGAAAATGACCAAAACTGATACTATAAAATATAAAACATCTGAATAGTTTTATAACTATTAAAGAAATTATATTTACAATTTTAAATATTTACATATGCAAAAATAAATATTGAAAATAAATACTGAAAGAATGAAAAAAATCACGAAGCAGACAAACAATTTATATGCATACACACACACAGCAATATGTAAATATATTGATATATCATCATTAAGTTGGAGTCAATCTTGGAATGCTAGGATGGTTTAACATTTTTAAATTAACTGATATAATTCAACACATTGAATATAGGGGAAAATATATAGTCATTGTAATAAATGCAAGTGAAACAATTGTTAAACCAGTATATGTTCAACAAAAATATGAAAAAGTACATACAAAATTAAGAATAAAAAGGAATTTCCTTATTATAAGTTAAAGGATATCTTCAAAAAATCATATAATATCATATATTATATTTGATTGGAAAATATTGAAGGCTTTCCTTTGCAGACAGGGAACAGAACAAAGATACTTAGTAACACTACTCCGTTCAACACTAATGTTGAACATAAAACAAACAAGCCAGCAAACTAACATATTATATAAAGATTGGAAAGGGAAAAGGGAACACTCATTATCTGAAGGTGATGTGAGTGTTGAATATCCAAAAAACCCACAAATATATTATTATAACTAATTAGTGAGCATTCTGGTTTGCTAGCTGCCGGAATGTGGTATACTAGAATCAAAATGGCTTTTACAAGGGGAAATTTATTAAGTTGCTACTTTACAGTTCTAAGGCCGTGAAAATGTCCAAATTAAAGCAAGGTGATAAAAGTGTTCTATCTAAGGCATTCAAGGAAAGATACTTTGGTTCACGAAGGCCGATGATGTTCAGGGTTTCTCTCTCAACTCAAAAGGCTCACGGTGAACATGGCGATGTGTGCTAGCTTTCTCTTCAGCCTTCTAGTTTCAATGCACTCTCCCGAGGGCATGTTCCTTCTGTATCTCCAGAGGTCTTAGGCTGCGTGAGCTCTCGTGGCTCTAAAGCTTTTACTAATATGGTTCCCTATTAAAGGGCTCGAGTAAGCAACCCCAACTTGAATGGGTAGAGACACATCTCCATGGTCTAATCAAAAGTTATCACCCTTAATTGGGTGGCTCACATCTCCATGGGTAATCAAAAAGCTCCCATTCAGCAATATTGAATGAGGATTAAAGGACCTGGCTTTTCTAAGGGACACAACAGATTCCAACTGGCACAGTGAGCTTAACAAGTTTGTTCAACACAATTTAGCTTTACATGGCACTGACAAAAAGTTAGAAAATAAAATGTTATAACAGATACAAAATGCTAAATCATAGCATTAAAAATTATCAGTCACCCAATAAATCTTAGAGTGTAAGATTTATATGTAGACAACTATAAAGCATCTGATGATAAAAAGTAAAGAATTAAATAAGTGAGGATGTTACTGTCATGGTTGAAAAAGTTAATATTGTAAAAACATCAATTCTCAAACTGATCTTTAGACTTTAGTTAACCCTAATAAAAACTTCAGCATATATTTGATTGAATTTTTCAAGATACACTTCCAGTTTAATTTAACTACAGGGGAGTTTGTCGTTAAGTGGCTTGGAGGACACACACTCTCCTCAATTTCCTCCAATTTTAGGGACTGACTCTCTGTGATGGGGTCATTCTAATTCTGTGGGGAGTTTCCTTAAACTTTAAATTTTTCATATAATCCAGGAGATACTTCATGCTTTGCTTCAGGCAGCGAGACTCTGCACCGAGTGCTTATGCCTCACTTCTCTTACCTCGGACAAGTAGTCATTTCCAAACTGTTCCTAATAAATGAAGAGGATAAAATAAGAATAAAAGCCAATGGGCTTTGGCTCTGCTTCCTTTTCTCCTCTATCCTACTACTCTTGAAGGGATTTTTCTCTAATTATTTTGTCCTTTTTATTTCATTCTGCTAAATCCCTATTTATTCTCAGAGATAATTAGTTCTTGGTATTTTCTCATTGTTTTTCTTCTGAACTGGTAAGATACAAACAGCTGGATTCATTTTTTGAGATGGCAGGGGGAAAAAAGATAGGGTGAGGGAAATAATAGAAAGACAAGGGGAAGAACTAACTGGGGGATGGAGGGAGAAAGAGAAAGAGACAGAGACAAAGAGATAGAGAGAGAGACACCTTGGCCATGGAGTCATTTAAATTAGAAAGCTGTCATTTATATGTAATTTTGTTTCATTAAAGAATATTTGCATAGTATATTATATGGGAAGGTTTTCTCTATCTCATTTCACAACTGAAAAGTAAAGTTCTGCTGTAATCAACTATGACGTTGGAAGTGACAATATGTTTATAGTGCACATAATACATGTTCAATGCCTTACACATGAATTGGGCCTGTGTTAAAAGGATAGTATCTATTCTGCATCATGTAAGTAATTTTAGAAAGAGCACGAAAAACTATAGAAATAGCTTTGACATTTACTCCCTCTATACTGCCAAAACAAACCGGCAGAAAGCAATGAAATGTGTATACAAGATTATACACACACACACACACACACACACACACACACACACACACAAGCAGGCTTACTGTCGCAAAATCCAGGAGCAAGGTCAAAGAAAAAAGAAAACTATGGATTGAAGTGTGTCAGTACAGCACATTCATTCTTCTTACCATAATCCAACTAGGTTATTGCCTGCAATAGGATGTTGCAGGATCAACATATCTAAGTAAGATTTCCCAGCACCAAAGCAAAGTATCATTTTGCATTAGTTTAACACATCGTAACCGTATGAATTGCATTGAGACTTTGTAATGCACGGTGTTACAAGTGAAACTTTGATCTCCAAAAATTTCCAGGATCAAAGATTTTCCTGATTGGACATAAATCTTAGCAAAAATAAAGTGGTAACAGTCTAGTCAAGAAAAAGCAGCTTGGGACAAATACCTTCGAATTGGTGTTATGTGTTGTTGGTGCAATTTTGACTTAATTAATCATTTCTTTAAACTTTGATATTCTGCCGTTACTAGGTTAGGAGTAAATGCCAGTCACTGTTAATCTATTTGAAATTCATTTTCTGTATAATACTTTGTAAACAGAAACAAAATAGTAAAAATTGGTTGCTCTGGGAAACACAATGCCAAGAAAGTACATGACGTAAAGAAAGGCACACACAGGATTTAATATCTTACTATTCTTAATTGGAAAATTCTCATCCTAAATAAAGGAATGATTGGATTTATGGTTGTTATTTATTTGTTGATGCTAATTTGAGTGTCAACTTCTATAATTATGTAGTAATTAATGTGAAGTCAGACAGATGAATCACAGCTCCTCCAATTACCAAATACTTGAACTTGATCCAATTATATGACCTCTTTCAGCCACAGTTGCTCCATTTGCAAAATGTGGATGTTATTAGTATCTTCTCCATCATATAAGATTGTCATAAACATTAAAAAGATGCTGGTTGCAAAGTGTTTTCTACAGTAATTGATTGTGCAATATTTCCTACTAACAATTAATTAGCATATCACAGAGATTTGAAAAGTATTGATCAATGATAGGATTTTTTTTTTTCATGGGCAGGCACTGGGAAGCAAACCCAGGTCTCCAGCATAGCAGGTGAGAGCTCTGCCTGCTGAGCCCCTGTGGCCCACCTCAATGGTAGGATTTTTAAAGCTTATTATGAGGAATTATGGGGAGTCTATAGAACAGCAGAAAAGGAGATAAGAGGCCTGGGATTTCTCATCCCCTGCCTGTACTCTGACCTCTTTTATGTTTGTTTGTTTTTAATCATGAATTTAAACATTTTTAAAAGTATTCAGAACATCATAATGAATCCCCATGTACCCATTACCCAGTTTCATATAATTAACCTTTTAATACATGTTATATACTGTGATTTTTCATAAGAATTTGCAAAAAATTTCTGGTACTGAAAACATTAAATTTGGAAACCACAGATTTGTAAGGTTAAATACATTCTAGCAAAAACAAACAAACTTTCTTAGCCATTAATTTGAGTTAACAAAGAAATGAGTGTCACGCATAAAAAGCACTATAGCCTAACTTTTTAGCAGCCATGCCCTCAGCCTTCTCATCTATGTCAATCCTCTCTCCCTAGGTGGCCCAGCCCAGTGCCATGGCTTTAAACTCCATCAGGAAGCCAGCTGCTCTGAGATTTTATCTCCAGAACTGACCTCTCTAATTGCATAAGAGAGACATATGGATATCTAATAAGTGTTTCAAGCATAAAGTGCCCAAATCAGAACTCTTTATAGGCTCACCCACAACCATCTCAATCTTTTCCATCTCAGCAAAATTACACTGTCATTTACCCACTTGATCAAACCAAAAGCCTACTATTCGTTTTCTATTTTTTCTAAAAACAAAATAGATCTCAAATCTCTTCACACCGAACCATCTCTACTGCTACCACCCTATCTAAATCAGCACTATCTCTCTTTTTGTATTACTGAGATGGTTTCCCATCTGGTCTCCACACCTGCTCTCTTGCCTTTGTATAATCCATTCTTAATGCAGCAACTTGAATGATCATTTTTAAAAATATTTTTTTGAGATATCTTCACACACATACAGTCCATCCAAAGTATATCATCAATGGCTCACAATTTCTTCACATAGTTGTGTTCAAGTGATCTTTCAAAAACATAAACTAGATGGCATCATATTCCACTGGAAGTCCTCCCAAGGACTCATGGTGTTCTCTCAAGGCAACTCAAGCTCATTGCAAGGCTGCCTTTGCTCTCTACCTCCACGGTCTCTCTTCCCTTCATTGTGCCAACCACATGGCTTTCTGCCGTTGCAATTCTTTAGATAACCACACCATGCTTGTTCTTGCCACCAAGACCGTGTGCTTGCTATTCCCTTTGCCTGGAAAGCTCTTCCACACAGTTGTTTTTATTTGCATGGGCAGGCACCAGAAATTGAACCTGGGTCCCCAGCACAGCAGGTGAGAATTCTACCACTTAGCCACCGTCGCACTGCCCTCTGCCCAGTTTTCAAGAGGCTTTCCTCATCATATCCTTCAGCTATCTGCTTAAATACTATCCCCTCAGAGAGGCCTTTCCCAACCTCCCAATCTAACACAGTCCATCTTCCTCTCCCAGCCACTATTATAGGAAGACCATATTATACTGTCTTTGCAGGTCTTACAACTATTGGAAATGGTCTTTCCCATTTGCTTTCATTTCCTATCTTCTATTTTTTTTAGAGTGTAACCTCAATAAGAGTATGAACTTTGACTCTCCTGTTTAATGACTTTCCCCCATAATAAATACTCACTATGATGGTAGTCAGACTTCACCCTAATGGTCGCCCTGCATATTTCTAAATGAAGTTTAGTTACATGTTTAATTTCCCTAAGTCATTTCCCTTATCTCTTAAATAGATATGATCACTAAAATACATTATTTTTGGAAGGATGGCATGTACTAATCTACAGATTATTCTCCATTTACCTCCCTCCATATCCATGCTCTATCCTTCTCCGCCTGTTCTTTGCTGTGGCTAGATCCCATGACCCATATCACCTGGATTTCATTTCCCTTAAGCTTCTCTTTGAGATCCAATTTCCAGCCCCACCCCATTCTCTTCCTGCCCAATGCCTTCCAGCCAGGCCATGGTGTTGCCACCAGCTGACTATAGCGATAGTTTTTGTCAGATAGTTCCACCTCCACAGCCCAGCTCTTATCAGAAGCTAGTGATGCCACCCCTCCCCCCTTAGCCTTTCAGGGATGGCAACATCTTCCTGCTGTTTTCTAGTGCCTGGGGGCCTCACTATCCCCGAATTCTGCCCATAACAGTAAATCATCCTTTCCTCAACTAACCTTTATAAAGCTAAACCCTTTTAGGTGGGTATTTGCTTCCTGCCAGGACCATGATTGATAGAGATATGTATGTGGGCATTTCCTACACTCTCTGAGATATACTTTTTTTCAATCAAACTTTATCGAGTGCCCTATTGCATGCCAGGAACTAAGCAGAAACTCAACAAACCTTACTTTTATCTGACATATATCCCATAAGAGTCATATAAATGTTTTAGTTAAGTAAGATAGCAAGATTTTATGCATAATTAAAATTCATTTTAGTCCCCCAACATTAAAATACAGGTTAAAAAATGCAGCCCAAATTCATGTTCTGATGTGTTGCTCTTGCTCTTGTAGGTAGAGCTTCTGCTGATTTTATGCATGTATCCTGCAAATAGAAAACGCATGCATTCTTATATACATATGTATGTACAGATATACATAAACAGATTTATTTGTGCTTTATCCTTACTCATAGCTGCAGTTTATCAAAATGCCAATGTGAGTTTACATACTGGCAATTATATATTCACTAACTTGTTCTACAAATGCAGCACTGAATCAGATGGGACAAATACAATAAACGCTAATTTATTTCCCATTTTATCAAGCAGAACTCCTTGGTAACCAGCTTTCTGTAGGCCAGTGCTGCAATGGTGTTTCCTCATATCTATGGCACTGGGGCATTGATCTCAAGGGCCCTGAGTCTGGGGTCAGAGCTCTTGAGTTCAAATCCTAGTTCTACGTTTTGCTAGTGTTTGACCTTGGCTGAATTACTGAAATTCTCCAAATCTCAGTTTTCTCACCTCTAAAATGAAGGTGCAAAGAAATAGCAGTGTCATTTTCACAAGGCTCTTGGAATAAAATGAAACTGGGCGTGAAAAGTGCTCATCAGAAGAGAATGGTGAATGTTCGAAAAGCAGATGCTAGTAGTGTAATAATTGTTAGTATTAATCTTGGGGCAATAAAAGATCCTGAGAGATATTTAGATGCATAAAATGCTTACAGAAAAATGTGTTCATGATACTATGTGGCACTTGATATATTTTCTAGATCAAACATTGCATTAGCTACTCCATAATATCATTGTGCTTTCCTTGTGTACTATACACATCACATGCAAACATGTGCTTGCATATACACACACGTATCATTAAATATATAAACATACAAGTCAAATATATACTTGATTGTCCAGGTAGAGTATAAGCAACTTTCTATTGAACCGGCATAATTGATTGACTAAACTCCCGAACACTCTAATCTAGGCTGCAGATAATCTACACTAGTAGAAAAGCAACAATAACAATAACACTGAAATAGAAATGAGACCAACAGAGCTCTAAGCTTGTCTCTTCCATAAAGTCATTAGGAAACAGGGGAGATCACATTTTTATGGCCCCTGGTCCTCATCCCTCACTAATAAAACAAAGGAAGAGAATCAGATACAGTGTTCTTTCAAAGAGTAGTTCATTAAACACTGAGTTGGGAATTATGTGGGAACTTGCTTTTTAAAATACAGATTCCTGGCTTCTACCCCACACCTATTGAGTCTGAATCTTGAAGAAAAGAGGAAAGGCAGCAGGAATTACTTTTTAAACAAGGATCTAAGGTAATCCTTATTCATGCTAAGTGTTCAGAACTTCTGGGACAGAGAATGGCCCATTGTAATGGGCATCGTACATGTAATGTAATTGGCATCGTACAACTTCAATCTTCAATGAAGTATATCAGACCAATGCCATTATATTTGAGGTATCTTCTTGGACTAGAGACTGCCGACGCAGATTAGTTTGAAAATCAACAGTGGCCCAAACACACAGACCTTTATTTCTAAATTAAAACTATTACCATCTTCTTTATCTTTTATCTGGGAGCTTTGCATCACTACATTTTCAACATCCACACACACACAAAAAAAGCATAGTCATAATAGACTGTGAAACAGTGAGCCAATCACTCAAGGCAACACAAAATTCAATCACAAGCACCTGCAACTCATTACAAATTTAGCAGCACAAATGCCAGAGGCTGTAATGGGTCTCAGATAGCCTGTGTAACTCTGCCAATACTCACCTATAATTTGGACTTGACATTTACAAAAAAGACAACATTTACAAAAAGAAAAGGGCAAAGAGTTTTACCAAATAGTCCTACTCTTTCAACTTCCCCCTCCCTGCCAGGGCACTGCAGGAAAAAAATCAATTCTAAATACAGGTGCTATTTTGTATTCCTTCTGGAGTGCTTCTGAAACCAAATTAATTGATGAAGAATTTAAACCAATATTTGCCAGTGGATTTATTTGGATGTATTATTTTTTCCCTACAAGGTAACATCTCTATAAATGTCTAGAGTGAAAAATAAGGACAAAAGAGAAAAAGAAGGTAGGCAGGAAGGAAGATAGGGTTTCATTTTTAGATTTCCTTTCTATTTTGACTTAAGGACTAAGTGTATTTGGTAAATGTCGACTTGAAATCTCACAAATGAAAACTGTTACACTTGGAAGTCTGGAACATCACATCTGTGTGATGTGAAGAAAGAACTGAGCTCAGGCGTCTGGAGACTCGAATTCTGGTTCTGGGTTTGTCGTTAATTGGGTGACCTTGGAAGAGTTGTTTAATTCCCTGGGATTCTATTTCCTGAATTTAAATTTTTGAGGATGCAAACTCTGGCTTGGCATTGCCCCCTCAGAAACCTCAGCTCCTGAATTGGGACCCCCCACTAGCTGTGGCCTGCAGACAGTTCATTTTTTTCCCACACTTCTTTCAACATTCATTCTCTTACCTATTTTTTCACAGCATAAACCTGCCTCAGAGACAGACCCTGCTATTCAGAACAGACTCTTTAATGTCCCTGCTGCTAATATTCCTACTACTAAGAAGATACATTGCTAGGAAGAAATTCCATTTCATACCTCATTCTGGGCTGTTCTAAAATTTTAGCATGGTTTTCTTTCACCCATTCTCCCAGTATATTATGAAAACGTCTCACCTTCAATGCCATTTGATGTAAATTGAGGAAAGCAAATTCATTTTAATATTTGAAATATAATTAGGAAAATAGTCTGTTGATAACCAAATCACAAATAAATAAAATATGGTAGGGTTACTCTTGGCCTTTTAGCTCACCATATACATGCATTATTGAAAGCTTTGCAAGGAACTGCCATTTGTTTCCTAAAATGTGTGATTTCTCAGCTGAAGTACTCTCATTTCCTTCCCACATGTTCCATAATATTTTTTGTAATTTCTCCATACTTAACTAAAGAACAGATACCATCCTTAAGTTATCCTTCTATCCCCCAAGTATCTGCTAAAGTAAAGAGCAGAGACCATGGGTGATTTTGGAGTCTTATCCTCATATTTTAGGTGATAGGCGTTGTTTCAATTACCATGACTTTACATTCCTATCTCATCTAGAAAATCCATAAGTACAAATCATCTTTATAGAAGTTCTGAAGTTGACTTTAGGCAGTTGGGAAGTTTCTCTTTTTGAGAAAAAAAAAAGCAGGTAATACTTGTGTGTCTGGGTGCTGGTGCAACCGTCAGGTGTGAGGGAAGAAGGGGAAAATTAAAGGGGGTGACATAACAGACAATAACTAGGGCCTATATATAAATAGGGTCTGTCTATTATTTTAAAAGTAATAAGGAGGCGAAACATTCAAAACCTGTACTCAATTAAAGCAACACCTTACAAAACAATATATACTAATCTTAAATTTTTATGCCTATATGTACTTAAAAAAATGACTAGAAGATGTGTTCAATTTGTTTATGATAGGTGATTCTGGATGACCAGATTAAGAGTGATATCTAATTCATTTTAGCTTCTGCTTGCACAATTTCCTATAATTAGGAAAATGGCATAAATAAATGCTACCTGAGCAAACTTACATGCTCTGGAAAATAATCTACTAACTTCTATAGTGATTTATAACCCTCTAACTCAGGTTACTATAAGTGAAACTATTTCTCTGTTCCAATAACTTCTCAACCTCAGAATGCTTTTGTGAGTTCTCCTAGAGTGTAAATTATGAGATTATTTGTAACCTTGTCAGGTTCTGGTGACATACTGCCTACCTCAATATAATAGAAGCAATCCATAAACTATTGCTTCACCTGAACCTGTTTCAAGTTCTTTGGCTTTGTAGCTGCCGTGGTTCTTGTCCCACTCAGCACATTTAGTATACGGGACAGAATAGATAAGAACTGATTTCACTTGCTAATTTCTCTGTTGTAACTCTGGATTTAAGGTGGCATTAGAAGGACACAAAGCAGATGTTTGATACAAGTGACCCATGCTCATGTTGGTACACTGCAAATGGTTTAAGGGTGTGACACATGAAATTGACCCAGTGCATCTTTGGGACAGCTGGGTGGGGACAGGGGCAGACAGAAATACTAGGCTGGAAAACACCTTTTAACAAGAAGGCTCATTAAGGGATTCTTGGAATGTGGGACGATGGAGCACCCTGCAGTCCTCAAAGGCAGTAAGCATAATTAGCAATGTTCAGTATTCAGTGTGCTTTCGGGTGCACACAGCATGACCCTACTTCAGCAGCCCATTAAGGTGTACTGCCTTCCAGTGAACAGAGCAGACAAGAGCATGCGAAAGGAGGTTCTGTACCACGTGCCCAGGGAACACTGTGCTCAGCCCAAGTTGTGGGCAGCTGGACTCAGATTTGGAATTCAGAGGGATGCAGGACAGGACCCTTGACACCTGCTTATTCAGGCACAAATCTATGCACATTTTGGACACTTCATTTTGCAGGTGATGAATGCTTTCACTGCTATCCAAGCTTGCTTCATGAGTGACTGCTGGAACAAGGCATGGTTGAAGATTTTAATTGAAGAAAATGAAACCTTATTTTAAGTACCCAGTGTCTGTGTTTACCATGACAAGACAAGGTGTTCCAGAGGCTCAAATATCCTTATCTACTCATGCAATCTAAGGAAGACCTCTCATATATTTGATCCAAAAATTAGACTTAATATTTGACCCTCACATGGTCTAGTGTTGACAGAAGGGAATGTCTAAACCACACCATCAGGTTCATTTTAGAAATGTGGTCTGCTGGACAGTGTTGAATATGGGGAAGTCTGCATGGGACACTCCCTCAACCCATTAGCTGATATTTTCTGTAAGCACACATCAGTCATTCAGTTATGTTATCAATATATGTTTTTCTTCAAACATATATTTCTGTTTGGCCTATTAGTCTCTATTTATCATAGGCTTTTATTTTTCTCTTTAGACTCCTTTGCCTTGGAGAGCCATAACAGCAACAGAGAATGTGTTTTATCTCTACATGAAATTTATCTTGGTACAAATGATGACCCTCATGTTTACTGCCTATTTTTGTGGTTAAAAGAAATAAAAGGATTACAGAAATATCTAGAAATCTCAAATTCTTTCTGAGTTTTGTTTACTTTCCTCCTTTCTCCTACCACCTAGCATCCTATCATTTACACCTGATGACAGGCAGGAGGCACGTCTCATGGATCCTGAGGCTTTGCCTTCACTGACCCAGAAGGAGAAGTGTATGACTGTGGTTGAGAATATGTTACCAAGAATTAGTAAAACCAGAGTTCAAATTCTAGCCTCAATGTGTCACTCTGGAAACATTATTTAACCTTAATTTCTTCTCTAATATAATAGAACAAACATCATAGAGCTATTTGAGGATGAAATAACAAGCAAAGTACCAGGGTTATAGCACCTACCCAATAAATCTTACATTACTATAATCTATAAAAGTTCCCTATGACATAATTATTGTTATTCCCCACTTACTATGGAAAAATAAAGATTCAAATAATAAAGACCATGCCATGGTTCACATGGTTGAGCAATTGCAATCCATGTATTTTTAACTCCAAACTGTATTTTCTCTACATTTGCAACTATATATTTATTAGGTGGATTCCCCCACCCCCACCCCCTTTTAAATTCCAATAATCTGAAAGGGCATTAAAAGCGAACAAATAATACAAGTGAAGAAAGCCTGCTGGTTTCTTTTGCTTCTTGATAGAATATAAATCAATAGTTAATGAAATTCTCATCAGAAAGCCCTGCTCAGCCTTTTCATCTTCAAATTCATCTAATCTCTGACTGTCATGCTCTAAGAGGAAATATCCATGATGCTTCACTGCTAACTGAATTTGTTTGTTTGTCTCTCTCTCCCCTACCAGGTCTAGATGAACATTTTCTTTCTTTTCTGAAAAAACAATTCAAATGCAAAGAGGAAGCAAAACACTTAATCCACTCTAGCAGGTCTGTGAGACATATGGCCTGTGGAGTAATTTAATCCAGCCCACCATGGAATCTGAAAATTGCTTCTTCCATCCCCTGCTGTACCCAAATCTGAATGCAGGAAGAACAGTCTGAAAAACAAGAACTACTGAGTACGGCTCCTAAGGGGCAAGGCCACAGAGGTGTGCAACAGTGGGTGTTTATGAATTCAATTTACTCATATTCAGAGCGGTGGAAGAGAAATGACAGTAGTTCCACTTTCTCTCACAGACTTCTGGTTATATTAAAAAAGAAAGAAAGAAAGAAAGAAAAGAATCCAAAGCTTCTGACTCATTTTGAGGAAATACATTGTTACATCTGACCCAGAGAGCAAAAGGGAAATTTCTGGAAATTCAGATAGCTCCTATTGATAAATTAATCCCTTGCTGAAGCAAAACTAGCATGCCACGTTTTCCATAAAGATGGTGCTTTGTGCAAACTGCTGCCCATACTTTAAGAGCTGCTGATATATATTTCTAGATTCTCTAGGAAAAAATAATATAACCTTGCTTGAACTTTCTTTTCGAAGATTAGTGTCTATTCTTCCTTAGTGCACATGATTGAAATACTCAGTGATGCCACTTTACAAAAACTAAAGGCTCTCCACTATACTACCTCTAATAGTCTCATTAATTAGTTCTCTCATACTGCCTACTTCAATTTATTTTATTTTATTACTTTTTCTTTCATAGGTTCCTTAGTGAGCTTTCATTACCTATAGGACTGAAGCATGTCCAAATTTGAATATCACAATTATATTCATTTAATTCAGCCAAGAAAGCTAATTCTGCATAAATTAAAAGACATATTCAAGAAACACAATTTGATAGAGATATTTTCAAGGATTAAAGTAGTTTCTTCTTGTCCAGCCAAATATCAGCAGTATGTCCCATGCACACAGGAGGCCTAGAAGCCTCCTCTCATGCTATGCCATCACTGAACTTGGAGTTAGAGAATCTATTGCCTGACCTTGGTACTGCCATCCAGCCATCCCTTCAGTCATTCAATTTAACAAATTGTTTTAAAATATTTGTATATTAATAGGGCCAGTGCCATAGGCAAAGATGGAAAAGCCTCTGAAAGCTAGTTTACTGGAATAGTCATTGCATATTTGCTCTCTGAACCTGGCCAAGTCACAAACTATCTCAGCTACAGTTTTTACTTTTACTGAATGAGGATACCACTACTGCTCCATATCTTTACTGTGAGGATGAAATGAGATTATCTAGGTAAAGGTGCCTCGTATATGCCAAGTGTACAAGAAAGATAAGTTGGTGATGAGTCACTACAAATAAAACACAGTGAACATGGAATTATTATCCTCATCTCTCTTAATTTTTCTATGACCAAGAAGGGCCTTCTCACTGAAAAATGATCTTTCACCATCCTCCCTCTTTTGTAATAAAACTATATTGGTGACCTAACTGTGGATTCGGTTAAGGAAAAAATTCCATTCAAAACAGCAACTAAAAGAATCAAGTGCCTAGGATTGAATTTAACTAGGGATGTAAAGGACTGTACACAGAAAACTATATAACGTTGTTAAGAGAAATCAAAGAAGATCTAAATAGGTGGAAGGACATTCTCTGCTCATGGATAGGAAGGTTAAATATACTTAAGATATCAATGCTACCCAAATTGTTCTGCATATTCAATGCAGTACCAATCAAAATTCCAACAACCTACTTTGAAGATTTGGAAAAACGAGTTACCAAATTCATCTGGAAGGGTAAGAGATCCTGAATAGCTAAAAGCATCCTAAAAAAGAAGAATGAAGTGGGAGGAGTAACACTTCCTGATTTTAAAACTTATTGTAAATCCACAGTGGACAAAACAGCATGGTACTGGCACAAAGACAGAAGTATTGGTCAATGGAATTGAATCAAGAGTGTAGAAATAGACCACCAAATCTATGGTCAACTGATTTGTGACAAGGCCCCCAAATCCACCGAAGGGGGACAAAATAGTCTTTTCAATAAATGGGCATGGGAGAACTGGGTATCCATAACCAGAAGAATGTACCTTACACCTTATACAAGAATTAACTCAAAGTGGATCAAACACTTAAGTATAAGAACTAGTACCATAAAGCTTCTAGAAGAAAATATAGGGAAACATCTTCAAGACCTAGTAATAAGAGATAGCATCGTAAACTTTACACCCAAAGCACAAGTAACAAAAGAAAAAACAGATAAATGGAAACTCCTCAAAATGAAATGCTTCTGCACCTCAAAAGACTTTGTCAAAAAGGTAAAGAGGCAGTCAACTCAATGGGAGAAAATATTTGGAAATCACATATCAGACAAAGGTTTATATCCTGTATACACAAAGAAATCACACAACTCAACAACAAAAGAACAAACAACCCAATTATAAAATGGGCTAAAGATATGAATAAGCATTTTTCTGAAGAGCAAATACAGATGGCTCAAAAGCACATGAAGAGATGCTCATTTTCATTAGCTATAAGGGAAATGCAGATCAAGACTACAATGAGATACCACCTCACACCTACAAGGCTGCTTTTAAACAAACAGAAAACTATAACTGTTGGAAAGGATGTGGAGAAATTGGGACACCTATGCACTGCTGGTGTAAATGTATAATGGTACAGCTGCTATGGAAGAGTTTGGTGGTTCTTTAACAAACGAGTTACCCTATGACCCAGCAAAAGCAGTACTTGATATATATCCAGAAGATTTGAAAGCAGTGACACAAACAAACATTTGCACACCAATGTTCATAGCAGCATTATTCACAGATACTAAAAGATGGAAACAATTCAAATGCCTATCAATAGACGAGTGGATTAACAAAATGTTGTATATACATACACTGGAATATTATGCAGAAGTAAGACAAAATGACATCCTGAAGCACATGACAAGATGGATGAGCCTTGAGGACTTAATGTTGAGTGAAATAAGCCAGACACAAAAGGATAGATTCTGTGACTCCACTTTTATGACCATGGTAAAGTTAAAATCAGAGGATTATAATACAGAATATAGGGGACTGAGAGATACATAGAAAGTAGAGATGGGTGAATGGTTAGCTAATGAGGTTGAACTCAAATGTAAGAGAATAGATAGAAGTGAAGGCAGTTTACTAGTGGGCCTATACGTAATATTGCCATATTGAAGGTGAACATGATTGAAAGGGGTTGTATATACCTATGTGTCCCACTAATTAACACGGCAAATATAAAAATGTTCTTACATAAACTACTTCAAAGGTATGATTTTTGTACCAAGAGTGTTTAAGTTCAGGGTACAGGGAGAAAACTGCTATTCCATTCTATGGGCCATGTTTAACAGGAATACATCAGCAGTACCACAGCAACACCAGGGGTAAATAATGGGAGGAGAGACAGGAGTTAAGGAGAGGTTTATATTTCCTATTTGGTGAGGGTATGCCTATTGGTTATCTTTCACTTGGGAACAATGAAATTACCTAAAATCGACAGATGGACTGTGGACTTTGGACACTATACATGATGCCTAATGAATGCAGGTGGCTGAAGGATGCACTGACTAAGAAGTAGATTGGTGAATTAAGGTACATACATATGAATATTGTGCTGCTTCAAAAAGGAACTAAGTTGTGAGGCATGTAATGTGAGGCATTGTGAATAAACCTGTGGGACATGGGGTACAGCAAAATAAACTAGAAACAAAACAGCAATTATTGTATGGTCTCCTGTAGAAAATACTTATAAGAATACAGGGGCCTAGATTCTAATCTCTTATAGTAATCACATTTAGTTGGAGTGGTAATTATTTCTGGATTTTGAGATGCTGCTTTATATACATATAATCTGGTAGCTAGAGATAAGAAAAGGCCAATCAGGTTGGGATTAAGGTAATCCAGAACACAGAGGATAAGGAAGACATTGTCTATATTTTAGAACCTCACCGACTTTTTGAGACCAAAGGAAGAAATGTTTATTTTGTCTAGAACCTAAATTTTCTGTAGCACATAAACTAACTCAACCTGTCTGGATAGCTCATTTAAACAACTGAAACACAGGGAGCCCAGAATAAGAATGAGGGCCTTTAATCCTGTATAGCTTAATGTAATGCCTGGATACATCCCAGAGTATATTAAGCAGATAATCAAAAAGTATTAGCAAAGTATCCCTGTTGAGGGATAGGAGAAAAAATATGGAACTACTAACTTTACCATCAGGGAACCCCCTGTTACTGTATCAAAATTAATAGGCCAAGCCATTGATCTTGAGGCTTACTCTTGTGAAGTTTATGTAGGTAGCAGAGAAGCTTAGCCTACCTATAGGTATGCCTAAGAGTTACTTCTGGAGGACCTCTTTTGTTGCTCAGATGTGGCCACACCTTCTCTAGCCTAACTCTGCAAGTGAAATCATTGCCTTCCCTCTTACATGGGACATGACATCCAGGGGTGAAAGTCTCCCTGCTGGCGTGGGAGATGACTTCCAGGGATAAGTCCGGCCCTGGCACTGTGGAATCAACAGAAGGGTAAAAGAAATGTAACTAATAAAGTATCAGTGGCAGAGAGAGTTCAAAGAGAGTTGAGATGTTACTCTGCAGGTCACTCTTATGCAAGCTTCAGTTAGACATTGGTATCTATCATAACTTGCCAAATCCCAGCCAAAACCATTCCAGCCAATCCTATTACTAGGGCAATATATAAGATTCTACAAAGGTTCCGTGAACTAGGATAACTTTCTAGAACCCTACAACCTCCATATGGGTCCCTGGACCAGATAAATCCTAAAAGGCAGAGGGGCCAGCCTCTCCAGAACATCAGATAGCTCCATCCTTCTATCCCATATTAGTCACAGACCCTTCCAACATGAAAAAGCTAGAATGGCCATAGCCCAAATACCCCTAAAGAATGGGATACAAAGATCAAAGGTGATGGTGGGGTTATACAAAGAAGGTAGGATTTAACAAATGAATATGATTGCTGAATCATTAAATTGATATTTCTTTTAGCCTTCAGTATCTTAGAGCAGCTAGAAGTAAAAACCTAAAACTGTGGAATTGTAACCCATACCAAACTCTGAAATCTGCCCTACAAACTAATTGTTGTGCTGTCCTTTGAAATCTATTGCTTTTTTGTATATATGCTATTTTTCACGAAAAAGAAAAAGCTGATTGTGATGATAAAAAAATATTTATTCATTCTAGCCTCCAATTCTGGAGCAGCTAGAAAGAAAAATCTGAAGGGATGATATGGTAGCCCATGACAAACTCTGGGGTCTGTCCCACAACTACTTGTTGAAGAGTGCTCTGAAAACTACTGCTTTTTCTTTCTTTGCATTATCTATATGTTATATTATACAATAAAAAAGTTTTTTTTTTTTTTAAAAAAGGACCATATTGGGTTCTTCACACAAACCCAGTGCATTTACATGTCCTTCTTCCCATTTCTAGGGGAAGCACTGGCCCAATTCTTGGGAGTATTCTTTCTGAAATTTCAGCTCAGGCACTTTCCTGAGCCAGGGATTTATGTGAACCATTCATTCTAACTTCTCTATCTCTTAACGACTTAAAGTAGAAAAAAAAGGGGAGATGCTCAGACAGACCTGCCAGTAATTGTGACTAAGTTCTATGATTTTCTATGTCCTTATTTATAAATATGTATAATATCTTTAAAATGTGCATAATATCTACCCACATGCTTAATTATGGAAGCCTATCTCAGCCAGGTGATCAAGGTCAACATCAACAGTGACAAATCATGTATGTACCCTTGCATGTTGTGAGAAAAATGCACTTTACCTCTGTGATTTTCCTCTCCAAAACATGTAAGCCCAGGCTAATCATGAGAAAACATTAGGAAAATTCCAATTGAATAGTCTATAAAATACCTGAACAGTACTCTTCAAAAACATCAAGGTCATCAAAAACAAGGAAAATCAGAGAAACTATCACAGCCAAGAGGAGCCTAAAGAAACATACAGACTAAATATAAAGAATAGGAACAACAACAGCAAAGACATTATTAGGTAAAAACTAAAGAAACCTGAATAAAGTATGCCCTTAGGTAATGATTATATACCAATACTGACTCATTAATTGCAACATTACTATACTAATGTAAGATGTTAGTAGGGGAAACTGGGTGTGAGGTATATGGGAATTCCCCGTACTATCATCACAGTGTTTTTATAAATCTAAAACTATTCTTAAAATGAAATGTATTTTAAAAATTGATGGTACATGCAAGTAGCTTAGGAGAATTGGCTAGAATATAGTAAGTTCTCAAAAATGGTAGATATTATTATCATTATTATGTAAATGACTGGGAGGCAATTAACACAAATTCATGAAGAATATCCTGTCTTTTCTTTTTAATTAATATGCATATGGTTTTTAAAGTCTCATGGTAGTATTGCACAAAAAGAGATACTGAAAAGACAGCATCAAAAATCTCTTCCATTCAGAATATTTGAATTAATAAACTAATCTTATGTATCAACCTTACTGGGCAAATCTATACTTTTCTTAATTCTCTCAAGCAAAATACAGATCTGCCTAGGTCTAGTTGCCATGATTTTATTTCCTAAAAGTATTTAGACCCATATTAATGTGGATTCTTAAATTTAATTAGTGACTTGGGAAATCTATTTAATCTCCTTAAATCATGGTGTCTTCATCTGTCAAAAGATAAGAGTGGCCCCTACTGCCTAGGCCTGTGGTGACAATGAAATGCGACAATCAATGCAAGTATCTGATGTCATGACTTACATAGAGGAGGCACGCAAAAACTCCCTCTGGAATTTTTTCTGTTTCCTAGAAATTGCAGACACTTGGTTTGTTGTATGCATTTAGCTCACACACTCACAGGCACACACACATTTTATTTTCTACATTTGAGGAACTCCTGAAATTCTACTTCCTCTAAGAAATCTTCCTTGATTAATCTGAAAAGAAACATTTTTTCAGCATTCTAAACAGAAGTATGAAGTATGAACATTGACATTAATAGACTTAATAGGTATTAGTGTTAGCATACAGTATACATAAATGTATGTATGCGTTTCAAATGAATAACATAACCACATTGAAGGGGGGGGGCGGGTGAGACGAGAAAGAAATAAGAAAGATAGGTAGAGAGAGAAAGAGAGAGAATTAATCCAAGTAATTTACGACCACAGAATTAGCCTTTATTCCCTTAGTCTTGGCCAGATCCTGCATCAGTCTTGAATCCTGTTCTTTTGTAGCAGTGTGTCTGAAGCAATTCTGAAACTATTTTGGATGAACTAAAGAATTATGTATATGAGTAAATATGTTGATATTGCTGGGAACCAAGGCTCTTCCTGTATAACAGGAGAGTTACAAATATGTAATGAGATGGAGAGGTGCAATGAAAAACACTTTGAGGATAGATTGGAATTGGAGGTGCTGGTGTGGACTCATGATTTTTAAAATATGTCGATGTGTGTATAAGTGTACATATGAATATATGTATGTAATCATGTCTGTATGTATATGTGTATATTTGTGTAGGTCTGAAAGGATCTAGAAGCAAAGATACCCCAGTAGCACTGAGCACACTTAACATCCAGATCTTGGTTTCTAACACATTCTCCACATTCTCCACTAACAGGATCCTCTGAGAAATGGCTGATCCCATAGCTGGTGCAGGAAAAAGTGTAAACTGACCCTGGGACAAGTTTTTATACCAGAAAGTAAGGAAGTCTTCAAGAAAAACATGACGGAGGCTGTCATAAGGATACGGAGTTTCCTTAAGAGTGCTTTTACTAGCCAAATCTGGGACAATTAAGGACCAAAACAAAAAAGGACTGTAATGGAATAGAAACCAATGGGACGAAAGCAAGTCACTGAAGTCAGCATGAGTCCACACCAATAATATTTATATAAGTGAGTGAATGAATAAATGAACAAACTAGGACAAAGGAAGGGCTCATGTTTACAGTAGAATATACAGAATGCTAAGTGAATATGCAAGCAGTGATAGAGTGGGAAAATGATTATTTTGCAAAGATCATAGGAAAGATTGGCTATGACAAGAATCATCAATGGATTCTAAAGCTAGGGCGGGAAACTTGGTGAGGAATAAGAATTTGCATGGTCTTAAAAAGTCTCCTCACCAATTGTCTCCTAATTGCAAAGGAAAAACATAGTAACTATACAGTTGAGCAAACTGCAATGCTTGGGTAGAGTAATCGAAATTAACATCAGCAATGAGGGACATATGGATATCATATGTTTATTTATGAGTGTGATATCCTAAAGGACTCAACAGCACTTAAGTAGTACTCCAGATGGAAATGAATAACCTGAGTAAACATCAGGCAAAACAAAATGAGAAACCTTCTACTAAAATATTTTTTAAAGGATTGTATTCTTTAAAAATGTCATTGTCATAAAAGAAAAATAAAAATTCAGAAACTGTTCCAATATAAATTTAATTTCCTTATAAAAGGAAATTAAACAGACATGGTAACTAAAAACGAATACACGATCCTAGATTGAATTTTTATACTGTAGGAAAACATGCTATAAAAAGACATTGCTGTATCAATTAACAACTTTGAAATACACATGGTTGGTGAGATAAAGGTATTGGGGCAAGGTGAAATTTATCAAAGTTGATAACGTTACTGTGGGTGTATAAGAGAATATGCTTACTCTTAAGAAATACACTTAAGCATCTAAGGATAAAAAGCCATAATTTAGAGAATTTACTCTCAAATGTTTCAGGAAAAATATTTAGGCACATATACATGCATATACATATATACATACATCTAAAAATGCATAACTAGATTTAGATAGAAAACAGATAGATTATAGAATAGGTAGGTAGATAGATAGATAGATGATAGATAGATAGATAGATAGATAGATAGATAGATAGATAGATAGATAGATAGATAGATAGATAGATAGGTAGGTAGGTAGGTAGGTAGGTAGGTAGGTATAGGTAAACAGCATATGTCAAGCAAATGGTGCAAAAAATAATAATGAATGTAGGCAAAGGGTATATGAATGTTTTTTAAACTGTTCTTATAACTTTGTAAGTTTGATATTAAAACTTAATGAAAATGTAAAACAAAAAAATATCTTTCAACCCAGTAGTGCTCTAACTGGAGGTGGGGTGGGGATTGGGGCATATCTGGAGGCTGAGGGAGTATCCGAGGGGAATTCTGAATTTTGTCCTGGAGATGGAAGAAGAAGTATAAGATGAAGAAGGTCTCCTTGTGGCTTGTAAAGAATAGAGATAGAAAAATTGATTCTGTTATTTTTACAGGGCAGAAAGAAAACTTAACATACTCATTATTTCCCAACAGGTGGTATGCTGAATGCCTTAAAAAATATTTACCTAAATTCATGCCTGAGAAACCAGCCTACAGTGGGCCAAGGACATTGGTATGCTGTTTTGCTAACCTAGCTTTTCTGCAGAGCAATACTTTTGTGAGATGCTGAGAAGGGTAAAATTTGACTTTCAGGTGTGGGGAATCTGCACACCAGAGTCTGGCTGCAGAGATTCACAATGCATAAAGGCATGTTATAGGCTCTAAGAATGTATTAAGTAAAAAAGCAACAACAAGAAAAACAAAAAATAAATACCACACAATAGGGTGATTTTATTTAACCCAGAGTTTCCCAAACATTTAATAAAGAGCCGTTTTTCTGGTATTGTGGATTGGGCCCTCCAGATACAGACGTTGAATCAGAGATCAGGATGCCAGAGAAGCAGGGGATAGGACAGTGGAGCAGGATTGGGCTCCAGGAGCTCTGGGGTGAGTACTGCCCATCAGAGTGTCCCTGCTTATCCTGGAGCCTTTTTAACACACCCTCCCTCAGTCCCAATGGGGAAGACCAGCATGGCCTGTCAGGCCCACCCTGGAAGAGCTGGGAGCTGGAGGCAGTCTCCTCTCTGCACTTCCCGCAGCTGATCACCAAATCCTTCCTTGAAGAGGGATGTATAGCGTGTATCTCCATCTCTACCATATCTGATTGCAATGATTTCCACCCTGTATTATGCACTTTAGGAAATAATTCCTGCCACTGTAAGAGCAAATAAGTGATCTCTCAAAGTGTAAATTAATTGAACAGTGGAGATAGAACACAGGAGAACACAACTATTGTTCTCGAATGTAACTTTTCTTAGATTCTTCTGTGTCTCTCCCTGATGGTGTATTCTCCACAGTACTATACATCATTCAAGTCTATATTAGCTTGGTGTAGCATTTGCCCAACATCAAAGAAATAGTTAACATTTTTGATGATGATACCTTCTTCTCTCCTGATACCTTCCTTTAAAAAAAACCTTACTTGTTCAACATCATGAACACTCCGTGTCCTTAAATATCATGCAATTTTGATACAATCCATTATGGTCATAGTTTAGTATAATTAAATGAGTGGTAGAATCACTGACAAAGAGACTCACCTGGATGAGATTTACTACTACTAACCACCTGTGAGAACATGCATGCATTCAACTCCTCTTTAATTTCTCTGCGAAAATCAGTTGAGTCTAATATATGAGAAAGTGTATTGCAAATTGCAAAGCACTGTAAAATGCAGGGGGTTTTGTTCCATTATTGTCATTAGCATCCTTATCAAAACTGGCAATATCATTATTACATAATTACTGGGATACAAATGCACCAAAATTTATTGAAGAGTTCATCCTCTGTTTATTTATGCATTTGTTCATTTAACAAATACTGATTATATTAGCATCTATGCTGAGTCAGGAAATGTCCCAGGCATAGCTTGGTACATATGGCATGAGTACTTTTTTTGCAGTAAAAGGTTACAGAGACATCCGCAACAAAAGGTTTAATAAGATGTGCATGTAATTTGTCGTTTTGGGGAGATTGTGACTTCAGGCACAGCCATCTATTCATTAAAGCTGATTATTAGTATTACAAATCTGTGCCAGAGTACAAGCAAGGGAAGGAGAATGCCCTATTGTTAAATATTTACTACTTGGGTCCTGAAGTTTCTTTCCCATCATGGCACAAGTAGTGGCTTCTTTGAAAAATACTTGACAGCCAATTCACCAAGTCTGCCTCCCTTCAAAGAAAATGAAAACCAAAACACATGGTATATCCTAGAATCGTGTTATCAAGACAAGAAAGGTGGAGTATAAAGAGCCTGGCTTGATCTCAGTGAGAAATTGTTTTCCTCATTCTCTGTAGCAGCATCAGTGAAAAGAAAATGGGGAGCAGATGGCAGAGAAGGGAAGGAAGGAGAATTATATTCTCTTTTTTTTTCTTATTAGAGCTCTGTTGAAAACTTCCCAGGGCTCTTAAATATATGAATCATGTATTTCACTCATATAAAATGTTCTATCTATTCTGACACTGTTATATAACACAGAATAAATTAATAACATCTTGGGTATATCTTCAACCCTTCCAATTATCATCTCTTGTTGCTGAGGAGAGGTGGAGAGAAGGAAAAGGAGGCTGAGGTAGGAAGGGAGGGAGAAAAGGAAAAAGAGAAAATGGATTTGGCATACTTCATTTCATTGACTGTCAGGAGATTTATAATTATTGAGGAAAGATATTTAGACAGAATTTAAACTGGATGAATTATTTAATAAACAGATGCCAAGTGGAAATGCATAATTTATTGCTAATATGCATAAACTAGTTTAAGGATTCCAAGGTTTTCCTTGTTTAGACCAAAATATCCCCACACATAACCTTGTGCAAATCTGAGGGATAAGTGCAAATGCAGTCATATTCACTCAGTTTTCACTTTTGTTCAGCAATCATTTATACATTGTATATATTTTCTTATGCATTTTGATGAGTACAGAAGTAACTTAAGGCACAGGAATTTAAAGAACAAAAGTACATAAACACCCAAAATTGTTTCCAGACTTATCCCTTTCACTAACTTATAATGCTCACCTTGACCAATTGAACTAATTTTGGTCACATCTCCACAACTCCAGGGCCTGGAATACTTGTCCCCACTTCTAAGCCACATACATGCTTTTCTCAATGCACAATTCAAGAATACTTTCCCCATCTCTCCAGCCAGTAAGTTGATCCATTCACTTCATTTTATATCACTTGTTTAAAAAAAAAAAAACTTGATATGAAACTTACCTTGAGTGGTAAGGTTTACATTAAGGCGTCAGCCAGTAGAATGTGAGTTCCTTGAGATGTTTTATTCTGCTCGAGAAATGAGTAAGATCCACCTCTCTGTGCCTCGGTCTCCTCATCTATAAAATAGATACAATCATACAGTTTACCTCTTGCTATGAGAATGAAATCAGTTAATGCATCCAAATTAAGGACAAATGTGGTCTGGAACTAGTTAAAATGTTAGACCTTGAAAGGGAATAGTGCTAGCATGGAATAAGCACTCAAAGTGTGAGAGCAATACACAGTAATGATGATGGTGACGTTGTTATCTGTAAGATCCTTGGTAGAGTGGTTTGGTAGCAAATTATAGGATGAGTGGCTGTCCAGAGAATGTAGTTTTAGCTTCTGTTCTGCTGTGAGTTAGCTATACAACTTGGGTAAAATATTACATTTCCTGAGTCTTATATCCTCACTCGTAAAATAACAGCGTTGGAATATATTTTAGTTGAGATTTCTTCCAGACCTAAGTCTCTCTCTCTCTCATTTTTTTTTTTTTGATTATTTAGGCAGAGAGTCTCTACATCAAATTTAGCCCTATCATTTAAGGCTTTAAGGTAGGATACTGATTATAAGGGTTTTAAAAATTATACTAGGATAAATAAGGGAGCCATTATTTAATTTGACCATTAGTGTATAACAACACAGGAAGCAGTGAGAGGCATGACTTTTCAAGTTGGGAAGTTATCACCCAACCAGAAAGGAACAAAATGGTAATTATGTAATAATAATAGTAGGTGGTAGAGGACCTGTCACTGCTAAGGCCTGACCTGCTGCTCTGTTGAAGTGAGATCTGCAAGCTGACCTCACCATTTTATTTCTGCAGGTTGACAAATGCCCCATAGCAGTAGGAAATGAATTTTCTGGTAACTATATCAAAGTATGAATAATCCTAGGTAAGTGTGATGCTCTCTTTAACAGCAAGCAATTGCTTTACTCCTTGTTTCTCTATCTATATTCCTCCTTATCTCTGAGCAGTAAAACCCGGGGTTCAGCATTCAGGATAATGCCTGTTTTGTCAAGCACAGCATCTTCCCTTCTGGCCTACTACTGATCCTTTTCCTGACCCATTTTCCTCCTCTCCACTGTGGTTGTGAACTTCCAGTTGTTTTCTACTTTTTCCTTAACTTCCAATAACTAATCGCTTTTCAAGACCTGGCTGTTCTTTTTAATGTCTCACATTCTTTCCCCCACCCCACTCCCCTTTTTTTTCCCTCTTGTAACTTCAGCATAAGTCACTAAGATATCACTCGTAGCATTTAAAAAGACTTAAAATAAATTGAGTTTTTGAATATGACTGTGACATTTGTATGATTTTTCCTCCCCTCTTCCTGCTACCCCAATAAGAAATAAATCCTGCCTAAGTTCCATAGTGTCCCCATTCTTTTTCCAGTTCTGTCGCTTTTCATCACTAAAGCAAACCACAAATACAATAAACAGCACCTTTCTCAGGAGACGCACAACAGAAATCCTTTATGGTTTGTCTTCAAGTTTCAATTTTAAGGTTTTTACCTATTTTGTGTGAAGTTTTAGCATCTCAAAACTGGTAGCATTACTAAGTAGGATGGAAATGTATCTGGCCGTTCCAAGGCATCAGAGTGCCCAAGGCCCAACTTTCCTATGTCAAAAAGCATAAGCACCTACATATAAATCATAAAAATGAATTCAGAGAATCAATATTTTATGAAAACATAAACACACCCAACGGGGCTATTTTGAATCCTCCAAGCCAATAAAAGACATTCTATTTAGATGCAGAAAATTCAAGAAATGAAAGAAGATATTCCCTGTCAAAAATTCTATTTAAAAATTTGTTTTCAGTGAAGACACTGTTGGGAGTCATCATATAAGCCACTCGTAATAAAAAATGAGAATGAAAATTTCCAGTCTATGTCTTCATGGAGATTATAGTCAAGTAAGTCCTCTTTAAGGAGGAACATAAAAGCTGTTGAGGAAGGTCTTAAGGATCTTCGGAATGGAATTAATCTTGCAAACAATTATTTTCACCATACGCACGTCTGGCACATAGAATAAAGGTAAGAGAGCCTAGGAAAATTTCAAAATTGCTCTGTTCCCCAAGCTCAATGTTCAACTCAGACCATCCTAACAGTGTCTGAATATTTGTACTTCCAATCAAGAAAAAACCCAAAGCCCCACTCCTATAGAATTAATTGTCACATGCTGAGATTTTTTCTTGCCCCAGCGGAATCCTCTTGGTAGAAACAGCATGCTTCTTCAGCACTAAGATATGCATGATGTCGCTACTTCACATGCACTCTAAAGGGCTAATGGATGTTTGGTGCCTGTGAATGTCCTTCTTCCAGATCCCTGCCTAACTTTGTTATCTGCCTGCCTGGGTTTTGACCACTCAACCCCAGTGTTTGATACTTGGGGCCTGGTTGTCTAAATCTGCCAGCTTTGTTTCACCTCACTGCCACTTCCTAAACTATCTGAACTGATTTAAGGTCTTGAAGACAACACACACGTCAGTCCTACCCTAACAAATCTGATATATCCACATATTCTCTTAGGCCATGTTTCCAGTCCTGTCACTGGGCTCCACCAACGTATTGCAGTACTACCCAATGGGCCTGTGATTTGCTAACAACACCTTACTGTAAAACCATAGGAAGAAAAAGTTTTGCTCTTTCTCAGCTTTCTTTACAGTTTCTTATTAGAATGCATAGGTATGTTGCACAGGTATATGAAAGAAATTTAATGTAATCAATAATTGGTAAAAACAGAAAAGATAAAAACATTGCATTTCATTACCTTGGATATATTCTTATAGCTACTTAGTGGTTTAGCAAAAGATAAAATGATACCTAACCCTTAACACCTCATGTCATAAAAGAGATAATATGATGTACATGGAATTTGGAGAATTACAATTATATGCAGAAAATATCAAGGTTTTAGAAGACAGTGGTACAAATATAATTATCTCTTCTTTTGGAACTCTAAATATATTTAATAAAATCCTACTATCCTGGTTATTTTGAGAATTAATACTTAAAACATGTAGTATTTAGCATGAAAGCATTTTATTTTCATGGATAGGATAAATTAAGTATAATGAATAGAAGACGCCATATTTTCTTTTGGTAGAATATCATGCATTTTTGGCTCCAGTTACAAAAGGAAAGGAGCTGACAGCCAGGACTTATGAAGGGTCAGTTATTCTACTAGACTTTTTTATACACACTAGCACATTTAATCCTGATAGGAATCTAATAAGCAAATCATATTAATAAACTATATAAAATAGGAAAAATGTGGCTCAATATAATTGAAGACATTTCTAAAGATAAAATAACTAGTAGATGGAACAGAGTCAAAAGTGCAATGCACTCTTTTTTACTTCAAAATCTGTGCTCCTTAAATTGCACCTTAAGAATAATTTCCTAGAACTAGACAATAGGGAATAAAATTTGGAATAACCCAGGGAAAAATGCTTCCGTGAATATAATAAAACCTTATTGGCTATTTTTCCATGTTACTCTACTTTACTTATTCCAGTATCATCATATGGGGATATTCTTGATTTATATATTCTTGAATTGTATATATTCATTTTTCATTTTCTGGAAATTTTCCATTGAGTGATTTTGTTTGTTACTGTGTCCTTATTGAACAATCACTAGAACATGATAGGTGCTCAATATATACTTGCTGAATGAATAAATGAATGTACGCAGGAATAAAGCCTTGAATAATTCATATACCTTTCTAGGTTTTGTAGAGATGTAATGATTATTTTGAAGCATTTGAATTTTCAATTCTTTTATATAAGTACATTATATTATTCTATTTCTTTTTCTAAGCCAGTAATATTATAGCTTTAGATTTAGAGTAATTGAATGTCTAATTTTTTTAATTCTAAATGTTATATTTTAGCATGTTTACCATAAAACATCACTGGGCAATTTAGCTTCATTGCCTGGGTATAATATCTGGTTTCAGAGATATTTTTGTAGAAAAAAGTAATTGAGCATCTCCTTCCTATTTGATGTTGTTGAATACCAGGAGATCTCTGCAATACTGTGACTTTGATGTGAATGTCTATTTTTATTGATGATACTGGGCTTAGCGGTAAGTATAACATTTCTCTGACCTCAATACTTGTTTACTGTATATTGACAGAGACTCACAAAGCTCACATGAAATCTAGCTGTCTGTCATCTTTTTGCTTCTTACTAATTTCCAAGCTGAGATATAATATTTCATTTCATTAATAGTCTATGTGTTCCTTTTTAATGTACAGTACTTTATTTCTTTTTGTATTTTGTTTCCTTTGATAGCCTAACAGTTGGGTACAAGAGAATGTCATTTTTATTTATCCTTTCTTTTTTGTTCACCAAAGACAAGGAAATTAGCACCATGATGGAAAGCAACTATATACAACAATTACAGAACCCTTAAGGACATCTCAGTATATTATGATTACAAATTTAAAGGAGCCATCACGATTTTCACTTGTTTGCGTTCCAATCTCAACTACTATTGTCACGCAAAATGATCGGCATACAAATATGATTGTTGGAAAGCAAACTTAACCTTTTCAACATTATTATCAGGCCAAGCGAGAAACCAGAACCAAATTTCTGTCTATGTGATAAGGTGTACAAGAAAGAGAACTCATAAATACAATGAAATTACCATACATATTTCCTTAGAGAATCCAACAACTTAAACTTTCCTTTTGCTCTAAAAGACACTCTAGGAAAGAAGTCTGCAAAGCATAATAAAATTTCAATTATTATCATCCTTAAAAGCTCTTCAAAATAGTTTTGTAAATACAATTTTATCATATTACTTAAGGTTTGACTCACAGACTCTTACTTGGCAGAAGTTTTATTTTTCAAAGGAATTATTATCATCTTTTTCATCACTATATTTAGCATGGTCACTCTGCATAAACTGAAGCACAGCAGACTTATGTAATTTATTTTCAAAGAATGTGTAGCCTGATAGTATACCTCCTAGAAGATAGACTGGAAAAAAGCCAAAAGTGACTATACTTTTACCACATTTTTTTTTCCACAGGTCAGTTAAGCAGTAGTTTTGGTACAAACCATATTTCATAGTTTATTAAGGTTAGAAACAAAAATATATTTATTTAATTCTGAATTTAAGCATGAATGACTTTCATTATAATTAAAATTAATGGAGCATGCATGGATGAGTTTCAGTGGTAGAATGCATGCCTTCTATGTGGGTTCAATTCCCAGACCATGCACCAATAAATAAATAAATAAAATAAAATGAATGAAGCTTCCAGGTCTCTGTAGGATAAATGTAGCTACCTATGTTTTAATCCTTCCAAAAATCTTCCAGAAAGCTTTACAAAACTACAAGGAGACTAAGAAGTCACCCAAGGCTCACGCCTGACTAAATCTAGGAGACATCATCGCACATGGCTTCGTGAATATCTGAGACCAGCAGAGCCAGATCCAGAGCCCACAGTCAGGGAATGAAGAGGAGGGGAATTTTGCACAGTAGGATTTGCAGTGAAGTCTTGGTGCTGATCCATCAATGGTAACATCTAACAGGCTTCACCAATGGAAGGAACACATCCTGCCTTAAGTAGGCAAATGTGGAGAACCCTAAGACTTGGTGGTTTAGAAAACTGGCCACTGGGGGCTAAGAGAAGGAGCCTGGAGACAGTCTCTGAAAGGCAGTCCAAGAGGAAAGATGGAGGCAAATTTGAAAAGGGAGGTGTTCCTCCATAAGACTACATCCTGATGCTGAAGAGAACAAAAAAGATGTGCCTAAAGATATTGTAAGGATGCTAAAAAAAATCATGTAAAAAAATTAGAAAAAGACAGATTAAAAAAACCCACACCAGGGCAGCTGCCTTCGCTCAGCAGGCAGAGCTCCGACCTGCCGTGCTGGAGGTCTGGAGTTCGATCCCTGGTGCCTCCTGCCCATATGCAAATTAAAAAAAAACAAAAAACCACACCAGGGTGGGTAATGGTGACTCAGTGGCAGAGTTCTCGCCTGCCATGCGGGAGACCTGGGTTCAGTTCCTGGTGCCTGCCCATGTCAAAAACAAAAAAAAAAGTAAAAGCCCATACCACTTGTTTTTTTTTATTCCATTTTATTGTGGCTCATAGAGGAAGACAAGCACCAAAGAAACCATCCAAAGAACTCATGCCATCCCCACTGAAAGACCTTTTATTGTTAGTCTAAGAAAATGCAATGAAATGTAGATAGAATGAATCCAGAATCCATGAAAGTCCTATAAGAAGGAAAGAGATAATAGAATTAAATTTTTTCTGCAGATGAAGACACCAAAAATAGATATGAATCAGAGGAAAAGTATTATACACCAACCCAAGAGGAATTAAATAACATTTAACCAGTAATTGTAGATAGGAAAGAACACTGCAAATCAAGAATTTAAAAAGTTGGACTAGTAATGGATAAACACTGAAGAACACAAAATCGTAGTTGCCTAACTCAAGAAAGAACTGAAGAGTTGGACAAAATCATTTCAGAAAGAAAAAATAAGTTACAAGATCCAAGGGAGAATAAATATGATCAAAATTACAGTAAGAAACATATGGCTAAAAGCACAGAAAGGGATCAGAAAGTGGTACATATAAAACACAAGTAAAGAATATTTATTAATTATATAAGTGGAGTCCCTGAAGAAGTAAAACAAAACAATTGAGATGTCTAATATGAAAAGCTATAATTTAAGAAAACTTTTCTGAAATAAAAGACTAGAGTCTATATATTGAAAGATACTGTCAAGTATGTGGGAAAATTGATCCAGTATCATCAAATTCAAGATATACCTTACTAAACTATTATATGTAAAGAAAAAATTCTCTGCACCACAGCCAAATATCAAGTAATTTTTGAAGAAAAAATGTTGATTTCTAACTTTTCAACAGCAACACATATTGCAGGAATCAGTGAAGCAAAATTTTTAAGAAAATCAAAGAAAGAATCAATTAAAGAATTTATATGCATCCAAACTGTATATTAAAGCTATAAAAATGTACTTTGGGGGGGGGGGGCTGCACAGTCCAGGAATCGAACCCAGGTCTCCCGTATGGAAAGTGAGCATTCTATCACTGAAAGACACATCCACCTAATAAAACTATACTTTTAACATAAAAAATCTCATGGAACTTTATACTCATGAGGTCTTCCTGAGGGATTTCCTACAGGGAGAGCTTCATACCACCAAAAGAGAATTGAAGAACGTATAGCAAAAACATTGGTGGTGAATATGATAAATATTTAATAGCAAATATAAGAACTAATATAAAGGTGACGATAAAGGTGGAAGAATACTATGCAATGCTATATGACAATATAGGATAAACTTTTTTTTTTATGGAAGGAGAAAGAAAGGAAAAAATGGAATAATCTCACTGCCACATAGCTGTAAGTCAAAGTATATCATTTAAAGCTCGCAAACTCTATCATTTAGTGGCATAAAACCTCAGTAGCTTAAAGCTCAAACCCCAGTGGCATAAAGACACAATTGCATCCTCATGGTTCTGCACATGGATGAGGTTTGGCTGAATCACACTAAACTCCTCTGACAACTCTGCTGTTGACTGGGAATTCTATACTAGGTGGAGTTCACCTAAGGCCATTTGGCTTTGCTTCAAAAGCCTCTCATCTTTCTGGGAAACTGCTGGCTAACCAGGCATGTTCTCTTGCAAATGGGAGAGGTAAGATAGAATACATGTAAATATGAAAGGCTTAAAGGTGTCACACTAATGCTTCTATTTTATTTGATTGGTCAAATAAAGTCACATAGCCAAACCCAAGGTCAAAAGGCAGGGAAGTACACAAGTATAGCCCAAACAGAAGGTAAAGGAACTGCAAAACTACATGACAAAGGACACAGATACAAGGGCAGTTAGATAATCAGAGTTAATAACTGTCTACCCACAAATAAATAGTAGAAGCCTAGGTAAGGAAAAAAAAGGAAATTTTCACTATGAAAATTACCACTAGAATAAAAATACAAAAGGTCTTAAATAACAAAGAAATATAAAATAAAAGCCAAAGTAAGAAAGCAGATCATATAGTGAAAAGAGCATGGTAAATATAACAATGTATTTAGTAATTTTAACTGAAAATAATATGAGCTGAGACCAAACAGGCTAACCACATCAATAAATGTAAAACGGATTAAATGACCTGTAAAAACAAAAACATTTTTAATTGGCTCACCATTGAAATCTGAAAAAGCTCCATGTTAAATATAAGTGACAGACTGAAAAAAAAGCACTAAAAGCAAAATTAAAGAGGAGGCCAAAAGAATATCATGAAAACTTTCACAAAATAATGGACTGGTTGCAAGGTTGCTTTGTGATCACGTGAATCAGCAAAGAAGCATTAAGCAAGGCAAAGTAGAATTCTTCATAAAACTAAATCTATGAACCACAGTGAAGATGTAACAATGATAAGTATATACAACAATCAACACAACAGCAAACTTCATAAAGAGGAAACAGAAGTTCATGCTAGAAGAAATATTCAGAAACTTGTTAACAATCGGAGACTTTAATATAAAGCTCCCTGTTCAAGACTTGTCAAGAAGACAGGCAAAAGTGAGGATATAGAACATTTAACCAATTTAATCTATATTTTATAATTTGTAGGACATAAATCAAATTTTGTACCCTGGGATATATTCTAAAAATACACAAAGAAATTGTAAACTTCTCTTGATCCCTATGAGCTAATAATCATCAAAAACACATGTAGTCAGCCAAAATTGGGTTTGCTACTTTCTGCGGCAAGAGAGTCTGCACACCAGGGGAAACCATGGGCTATTTCAACAAGATATTCTGAGGAGCAGCTTGTGGTAGGATGTGGGCCTATGTTCCTATGTTCTTTGAATCTTTCAAAGGGGAAATATTCAAAGAAGCAGAGACAGTTTAATGATTGGAAACCTTAATTTTTATTTAAGAGGCAGGAGAAATGAATTTAAGCTACGCTCTAATTGGCAAAGAAGAAGCAGTCACTCATGAGATTGGAAAGGCGGACATTTTTGTGACTTGCGCTGTATTCCTAGTGTTGTTTTGTTGTTTTTCCAGTGCTCGGACATGATTATACCATGATACTGCTTTTGTCCTGTTTCATTGTGGTCACAGATTTACCACCTCTCATGTGGGTGTACTGTGAAATTCTTTATTTTCAAGAGCTTACTTACCACATGGCTGAGCTCCTCAGTGCTAGGCAGGCCAACTACCAGCTGACAGCTGTCAGAGCTGCTTTTTCCTTTTTCACTTCACTCAGCGATGTTTAATGTTTTAATAATGGTATTTTGTTGTGAGGAATATTTATGTACAGCTTATGATAAAGATATAAGTATATTAGGCCTATAATATTGTTATTAGGAACCAAGATTTTTCAGTGTTTGAGAAAAGAGATACATACAGATATAAAAACAGAGATTAAAAAACTTTCCTATTAAAGTTGAAACAGAAATATCAATATGAACTCATAATTTTATATATATATATATAATTGCTCTGGCTTCTAAAAGGGCCTAGATGCAATGACTCTCCAGTAACAATGAGGACCCCTAGTGCACACATTTTGATTTCTGAATACTACTCTGAACTAAAGGAACCATGAGTCTAAGGGAATAATGGCTGTTTGCAGGTCTGAGAAAGAGAAAGTTTAAGGGCGTGCTCAGACACAAAGGGAAGTGTTTCTATATAGAGGCCAATTTGAATAACTCCTGCTGGCCAAATTTAGTAAAATTTAGAGCATAAAAAAGAATAATAACTATAAATGATTAACACTGAAAAAATGCAGCCCTATGTTTCTACTCAGGAAACAGAGATTCTTTGTCAACACTGGAGGTAACTATTACAGGAAATCCTTACTCTGAAACATTGATGATTATACAGAATGAAGCATTTCCACGACCTTTTAGGAGGAACTATATTTCATCCCTAGCTGAGAAAGGAAAGTTTAAATAGAGGCAAATAATCATTATTTTGCATTCCCCAACAAAACTCTTGAGTCAGTCAAAAATTATTAGGGGATTTAAATTTTGTGGAGAAATACAATATGTGCACACTGTCTAAATAGCCATAAATAATTTTTAGATGAACTGAGATGAAAGAAATATAACACTAGCTAACAGAGACTAAAGAAATATAACACAAGCAAATTCAATGCATGAAACTCAATTTGCAGCAATTTGAATACGGACTGGAAAAGAGCTGATATGAGGGATTATTTCTCAATCGAGATGTTACCAAGATTATGCAGTAGAATGTACATATTTTTAGGAATGGCAAACTGAAATATTTAGGGGTAAAGTGGCATGATGTCTGTCCTTTTCAGCAAAAATATTTATATATACACACGTAAATAGGGCAAATATGGTAAAATTTTAACAACTGCTTAAGCTAAATGGTGGATATATGGGGATTTGTTATTTCATCTTTTCTTTATATTTGAAGTTCTCATAATAAACAAGTGGAGAAAATTATACAATTATCCTAGAAAAAAATTGATAAGATCTACAATGAAGCTTAGCACTTGCCAAATCCTTTCACCTAGTAATACCTCTCCTTGAAATATAACTCAAGAAAATAATCAGAAATGTGGGATAGATTTGTATATCAGGAAGTTTATTTCAAGGCTATTATAATTACAAAAATTCAGAAACAATGTAAATGCCTAAAATAGAGAATGAGTAAATAAATCATGTAAATACATCATGTGGTGGCATAGTTTGCCAGGATTAAAAATAATGTTTTAAATATATTTAATAACACATGGAATCAGTCACCAATTAATACTGAATGAACCATGCCAATACCAATTATGTATCAGGATTTCAAAATTATAAAGCATTTATAATTTATAGAGGTGTTTTTACTTTTTATTTATTTCTGAAAGAAAATGCACCATAAAATGTTAATGGTTTTCCCTATGGACAGTAGACTCCTAGGTGCGTATACATTATTCTTTATGCATCTCAAAATTTTTTTTGAAAAGGAATTTGCATTACTTTAGTAATCAGAATATGTTGGTAAATTAGCTTTAATAATTTGTATTTAATTATATATTTAAAAATATGATAAGTGATCTAGAGACTTTAATTTGTATGGTGGAAACTCTTTGAGAAGATTGATAGTATAGCAACCAGGTACCTTGTGAACATCTAAAATATAAACCAGTCTTTAATCCATGTTTTTATAGGTCATAGGTTACTTTTTGTGTGTAGAGTTTAACATCTCACAATTGAATGTTTCCTGTCTTTTGACAAGTAGATTTCATTTTCATGCTACCTTTTATCACTGAGTGATTGTTTTTATGCTATCATAATAGAACTAAGTTTGAATGTGGTATTTTTATCCTTAATAACTGTCTATGGCACAATCTTACTTGATTCAGGCTGAAGGTGTAATCTTTATGTGGTTCCACAGTCTGAAATATTGTAGCTCAAATCCTTTAAATACTTCGATCTGATGCTTGTTATCTAAACTGAGAGTTTTGATAATATTTAAGGCAAGCAGTTCTGTTTCTTGTTTACTTCTTTCATACTTTGCTTTGATATAAGAGTCTTGTTTAACATGAGCTTTGAGTGACTCTTATAAACCTTTATATATTCAATCTTTTCTCAGTTCTTCTTCTGTGTGTTCAAACAAAATGCCTTTGGATGAGAAGCAGGCTAACTGCATTAAACCACCAAAAACATGATTAGATGTTCAATCCAGTCTCTTTTCTTGCAGAGCAAAAAAAAAAAAAACTGTACTTTTTAGCTTTAAGTGAATTGGCACAAAAGTTGGGTCCAAATGGCTTGAAGCTAGTTCTTATTTGTAAGTTCTCAGTTCTTCAAAACATATTTAGGGAAACAAATTTAATGCACTGGACAAATGTATGTTGACCTTTTTTCCAACACTGATTCAATAAATCTTTATCACTCTCTGGTATCTTGGTGTCTGTGCTGGATGTTGTAATGCAAAGATGAGTAGGACATAGCTCTCGCCTTCAAGGAGTCATGGCCTGATTGGGGATATGGACACATAAACCTATATTGCTGATTTTATAAGTACTATGAAAAGGTACGTATGTTCAGGGGGTGTGAGAATAGAGAGGAAGAAATCAAATTTAAAGCCAGGAGTTCATTTGATATTTCAGAACTGCAAACTATTTTTCCTTTGACTGTATTTTATGCTCACTTTCATTAACAATAGGGCTAGATTTTTTTCTTCTACTCATCATTATTCATTGAATTTCATTTCTTATATACAATACCATTATTTTTACTATCATCATTACTACAAACTAGATTCAAAAATGAGGAAAGTAAATTCTGCATTAGTAAAATATTGGAAGAGATTTAATTCCCTTAACATAATTACAATTGAACTTTGCCTCTTCTGGCCTATTGTCTTTTTTTATTATTATTATTTTAATTTATGGCAGGGGTGGTTTTGTATATGCAATTCAAACCAAAAAATTTTCTCTTTTGTTTTGTGTTTTGATTCTTTCATCACTCAGTCTGCAGCTGGCATGTACGTAATCTTTTATTTGGAGTTTGCAGTGATTTTAGAGATTGTCATGGACAATATTTCCACCACAGACTTGGGCAGCACATTTGAGAAACTTTTTCCATGAGAAAGTAAATCATTTAGCTTTGAGAATGTTGCATTCAAATTCTGAAGGAAAATTTTACATATGTCATAAATATAAAATCACTTTGAATCTTTAAATTATTCTGATTTAATAACAATATTTATAGAACATCAATGAGCTCATATGTTGACATATGTTTGGAACTGCTATTTGAATTTTCCTAATTTTGGAAGCACATGGAAGAGATGATCAGGAATTCTATGAAGATGAGGGTGTTATTGTTTCCATAATTATTTGATTTATTATTGAATTATTAATCCAACCAATATGGGCTTGGCAGTTTATGCCACAATTTGAATGGTGTCTTTTCTTTGGAACCCATATTTAGATGCTTTCTTTGGCATTTCAAACAGTTCCATTTTCATGATTTCATTATAGCAATGTATACTTTCTGTACATTCCAAGTGCAGACTATAGTGGTCCAAGCTACAGCTTCTCATGTTAATTAATATATTTTTCCAACTTCAACTGTAATGTCATCCTTTGTTCCTTGTGGAAAATAATTAACAGTGCTTATCTGCCACCTAGGAGAACTTAAAATGTTCAACACAATACGTACATAGAAAATTTTATTTTAATTGCAATTTTATTTGTGACAGAAAGGATTTTAGAATAAATTTCGGGGAGTATTTTTAAATGATAAAACTTATGAAATTACTTGACACATACTGATTACTCAAGAAATAGTAATGTCTCCCATCCTTAATTTTAACAGAGATAAGAATCAGTGATCTCCAAAACAAAAAATGAGGACCTCAGAGAGGAGAGAAAAGATACCCCAACGGGTTGGAAAAAAATCAAAATTTTCATATATTATTATTTTTTACTATCATATTCTAGTAATCTGTCAACTTGTATAACTTCTGTATAATGTTTTCATATAGAATTATAGGAACTTAAGTTTCCTGATGGGATGCTGTTCTAGTTTGCAAGCTGCCAGGATGCAATATACCTGAAACAGAATGGCTTTTAAAAAGGAGAATTTATTAAGTTGCAAGTTTACAGTTCTAAAGCCATGAAAACATCCCAATTAAAGCAAGTGGCTCTGAGGCTTTCTCCAAAATGTTTGCTTTTTTACAGGATTTCAGTAAACTAATCAAGAATGACCTGGAATGGGTGGAGTCACATCTCCATCTAATCAAAGGTTATTATCCACAATTGGGTGTGTCGCATCTCCGTGGAGATAAATCTAATCAAGCTTCCAACCTATAGTATTGAATAGGCATTAAAGAATCAGCTACTGAAAGTTCCAGGAAGATGGCCAAATAGAGCAGCTCAAGTTCACCTCTGCTCCACAGAAAAGTTAGAGAAGGAACAGTAGGGCAAACGAGATGGTGATTCAAGTGCAATTGACCTGGGAGA
>PVIY010024213.1:0-38339 GCA_004026745.1 Myrmecophaga tridactyla | reverse complement strand
CTAGAAATACAATAGAAGGGCAGTCTACTAAATTCTTGTTCGAGCTGTATAAACAAAAGAGTTCTAGGTCAAGTGAACAAAAGGCTAATTTGAATTACAAAAACACAGAGTCACGGCCCCTTAATCAATTTCCAGACTTGAAACAGTTTACAGACCCAGAGCCCCTTGAATGAAGGGGAGGCTAGGTCCCTTTGGGGGATAACCCTGTTACACTGCCACAAATTTATACTGTTAATCTTCCTCCAAACCTTCCCCAAGGAGACTGATGGCCTTTTGCCAGGGTAACTGTGCATTGGGGAAAAGGAAATGACCAGATATTTCGGGGATTATTAGACACTGGTTCAGAAGTGACATTAATTCCAGGGGACCCAAAACATCACTCTGGTCCAACAGTCAGAGTGGGGGCTTATGGAGGCCAGGTGATCAATGGAGTTTTAGCTCAGGTCCATCTCACAGTAGGTTCAGTGGGTCCCCAGACCCATTCTGTAGTTATTTCCCCAGTTCCAGAATGTATAATTGGTGTAGACATACTGAGCAACTGGCAGAATCCCCACATTGGCTCTCTAACTCATGCAGTGAGGGCTATTATGGTGGGAAAGGCCAAAAGGAAACCACTAGAACTGCCCTTACCAAGGAAGATAGTAAATCAGAAGCAATACCGGATTCCTGGAGGGATTGCAGAGATTACTGCCACTCTTAAGGACTTGAAGGATGCAGGGGTGGTGATTACCACCACATCCCCATTCAACTCTCCTATTTGGCCTGTGCAGAAAACAGATGGGTCTTGGAGGATGACAGTGGATTATCATAAGCTCAACCAGGTGGTAACTCCAATTGCAGCTGCTGTTCCAGATGTGGTATCATTGCTTGAGCAAATCAATACATCCCCTGGTAACTGGTATGCAGCTATTGATCTGGCAAATGCTTTTTTCTCAATAGTTATTAGTAAGGACCACCAGAAACAGTTTGCTTTCAGGTGGCAAGGTCAGCAATATACTTTTACTGTCCTATCTCACAGGTATATCAACTGTCCAGCCCTATGTCATACTGTTGTCCACAGAGACCTTGATTGTTTCTCCCTTCCACAAGATATCACACTGGTCCATTATATTGATATCATGTTGATTGGACCTAGTGAGCAAGAAGTAGCAACTACCATAGATTTACTGGTAAGGCATTTGTGTGTCAGAGGATGGGAGATAAATCCAAGAAAAATACAGGGGCTTTCCACCTCAGTGAAATTTCTAGTCATTCAGGGTGGTGTGGGGCATGTCAAGATATCCCTTCTAAGGTGAAGGGGAAGTTGCTGCATCTGGCCCCTCCTACAACCAAAAAAGAGGCACCATGCCTAGTTCATCTTTTTGGATTTTGGTGACAACATATTCCTCACTTGAGTGTGCTACTCCAGCCCATTTATCGAGTGACCAGAAAAGCAGCTAGTTTTGAGTGGGGACCTGAACAAGAAGAGGCTCTGCGACAGGTCCAGGCTGCTGTACAAGCTGCTCTGCCACTTGGGCTGTATGATCCAGAAGATCCAATGGTGCTAGAAGTTTCCGTGGCAATAGAGATGCTGTCTGGAGCCTTTGGCAGGCCTCTACAGAAGAATCACAATGCAGACCCTAAGGATTTTGGAGCAAAGCCTTACCATCTGCTGCAGATAACTAGTCTCCTTTTGAGAAACAGCTTTTGGCCTTAGTAGAGACTGAATGCTTAACCATGGGCCACCAAGTTACCATGAGACCCGAGTTGCCTATCATGACCTGGATGTTGTTTGACCTACCAAGCCATAAATTGGGCATGTGCAGCAGCACTTTATTGTAAAATGGAAATAGTATATACAAGATAGAGCCAGAGCAGGTCCTGAAGGCACAAGTAAGTTACATGAAGAACTGGCCCAACTGCCCATGGTCTCCACTCCTGCCACATTACCTTCTCTTTCCCAGTTCATGTTATACTATTTAAGTTGTAAGATGTCAAGTTTAAGAATGAATATTACCCAAGGATTTGTACCCTATTCTGGAGTGATTTAATGTGTTTCCAGTTATATGCAGGACAGTTGAGTATTGTTAGGTGAAAGAAAAAATGTATGTTTTATTGCATTTTTATTTGGAAATTAGGTATGGTTTAAGGTGGTATGTATGGCTGCCAAGTCAACAAGGGGTGGACTGTCATGGTCAGGTTCATGTGTCAACTTGGCCAAGTGGTACCTGTTTGTCTGGTTGGGCAAGTGCTGGCTTGTCTGTTGCAATGAGGACATTTCATAGAATTATATCATTATCATGTCAGCTGTGTCCACAGCTGATTCCATTTGTAATCAGCCAAAGGGGAGTGTCTTCTGCAGTGAGTGATGCTTAATCTAATCATGGAAAGACTTTTAAGGAGGATTCAGAAGAGACAGGCTATTCCTGCTTCAGCTGGTGAGCCTCTCCTGTGGAGTTCATCCAGACCCTCCATCAGAGTTGTCGGCTTCACAGCCTGCCCTACAGACTTTGGATCTGCATTCCCACAGTCACATGAGACACTTTTATAAATTCTATATTTGTGAATGTTCCCTGTTGATTCTGTTTCTCTAGAGAACCCTAACTAATACAGAGATGAAGGATACAAAGAAGACACAGGGTGTTCTTATAAAAGAACTTGAAAAAACAGATGGCAGTAGCTATGGAAATGAAAGTCACAATAGAAGAGATGAAAAACATAATGGAGACTTACAACAGCAGATTTGAAGAGGCAGAAGAAAGAATTAGTGAGATAGAAGATAGGACATCTGAAGTACCATGTAAAAGAACAGATAGGGAAAAAATGAAAAAATATGACCAGGGTCTCAGGGAACTGAATGACAACATGAAGTACATGAATATATGTGTTATGGGTGTCCCAGAAGGAAAAGGGGCAGAAAGTATAATGGAAAAGCATTCACTGAAAATATCCCCACTCTCATGAAAGACATAAAATTACAGATCCAAGAAGTGCAGCACACCCCAAACAGAGTAGATCCAAATAGATCTACTCCAAGACACTTACTGTCAGATTGACAAATGTCAACAACAAAGAGAGAATTCTGAGACCAGCAAGGAAAGAAACAATCCATCACAAACTAGGGAAGCTTGATAAAACTCTGTGTGGATCTTCAGCAGAAACCATGGAAGTGAGAAGGTAGCAATATGGCATATTTAAGATATTGAAACCACTCTCCTCTATAGATAGAACAACCAGACAGAAAATCAACAAGAAAATAGAGAAATTAAGCAATTTGATAAATGAATTAGACCTAACAGACATATATGGGTCATTACACCCCAAAACACCAGGATATACATTCTTCTCTAGTGCACATGGAACATTCTCTCAGATAGATTATATGCTGGGGCACAAAACAGGTCTTTATAAATTTAAAAACTTCAAAATTATTCAAAGCACTGTCTGTGATCACAATGGAATGAAGCTGGATATCAACCACCAAAGAATGAGAACTTTCACAAATATATGGAGATTAAATAACACACTCTTAAACAACCAGTGGCTCAAAGACAAATTGCTAGAATAATCAGAAGCTATCTGGAGAGAAACTAAAATGAGAATACAATATATCAGAACTTATGAATCGAGGATTTAACTGCTCACCTGGAAGAACTTGAGATAGAACAGCAAACTAACTCCAAAACAAAAAGATGAAGAGAAATAAAGATTAAAGCAGAGTTAAATGGATGGGAGAGCAAAAGAACAATTGAGAGAATCAATAAAACCAAAAGTTGATTCTTTGAGAAAATCAATAAAATTGAAGGTCCCCTAGCAAGGCTGACAAAGTAAAAAAGAGAGAGGATGAAAATAAACAAAATCAAAAGTGAGAGGGGGTCGTTACCGCAGACCCTGAAGAAATAAAAGAAATCATAACTATGAACAACTATATGTCAACAAACTAGACAACTTAGATGAAATGGACAAATTCCTGGAAACATACAAACAGGCTACACTGACTCAAGAAGAAATAGAAGATCTGAACAAACCAATCACAAGTAAAGAGAGTCAATCAGTCATAAAAAATCTTCCTATTAAGAAAAGCCCAGGCTGGATGGCTTCACAGGGGAATATTTTCAAGCATTCTAAAAAGAACTAACACCAGTACTGCTCAAACATTTCCAAAAATTTGAGGAAAACGGAACACTACCTAACTCATTTTATGAAGTTAACCTCACTTTAATACTAAAACTGGGTAAAGATGCTACAAGAAAGTAAAACTACAGCCCAATCTCCCTAATCAATATAGATGCAAAGTTCTCAACAAAATATTGGCAGATTGAAATAAAGTGGGAGGATTAACACTACACTCCCCGATTTAAAAACTTACTGTAAAGCCACAGCGCTCACACAGCATGCTATTTGCACAAAGATAGAAGTGTTGACCAATGGAATTGAGAGTGCAGAAATAGACCAAAACAAATCTATGGTCAACTGATCTTCAACAAGGACCCCGAGTTACTGAACTAGGACACAATGGTCTTTTCAATAAACGGGCATGGGAGAACAGGATATCAATAGTCAAAAGAATGAAAAATAGCCCCTACCTTACACCTTATACAAAAATTAACTCAAATTGGATCAAACACCTAAACATATGAATCAGTACCATAAAAGTCCTAGAAGAAAACATTTAAAGGAAAACATCAACAGCACCACAGCAATACCAGGGGTCCATAATAAAGGGAGGAACAAGAGTTAGGGGGGAGGTTTGGATTTTCTATTTGGTGAGGGTATGTTTATTGGTAATCTTTCTCTTGGGAACAATGCAACAATCTAAAATTAAGAGTTTTGATGGACTGTTGACTTTGGACATTATACATGAAGCCCAGTGTTTAGAGGTGGCTGAAAGATGCACTGAATGAGAAATAGATTGGCCAACAGTGGTGTAAACATATTTTTGAACACGGTACTGCTATAAAAAGTAGCAGTTGTGAGATTTATGTAACAATGTGAATGAACCTGTGGGGCATATAGTGAGGCAAAATAAGCCAGAGACAAAAGAGGAAATATTGTATAATCTCATTTAGGAAATACTTACAAGAAAATTGGGGACTAGATTGTAAACTCTTATAGCAGTCACATTTAATCTGGAGTAGTAATTGTTATTTCTGGATTTTGAAGGGGCTGTTTTATATGTGTATAACCTCGTACTTAGAGATAAGAATGAAGCCACATGGGCCGGGATTAAGGTAATTCAGAATACAGGGGTAAGGAAGACATTGCCTGTATTTTATAACTTCACATACTCTTTGAGACCAAAGGAAGAAAGTTTTATTAAGTCCTGAACCAAGGTTTTCTGTAGCACATAATCTAACTCAACCTGTTTGGAAAGATCATTTAAACAATCCAAACACAGGGAGCCCAGAATAAGAATGAGAGCCTTTAATTCTGTATAGCTTAATGTAATGCCTGGATACCTTCCAGAGTATATATTAAGCAGATAGTAAAAATGTATTGGCAAAGTCCCTTGAAAGATGGGAGAAAAGTTACAGAACGATTAAACTTTACCACCAGGGAAACCCTGGATACTATGCCAAACATTAGGGATACCCAAATCAAGAGGCCAATCCCTGGACCTTGAGGCTTGCTCTTGTGAAGCTTATGCATATGGCAGAGATGCTTAATCTACCTATAGTTATGCCTAAGAGTCACCTCCAGAGGACATCTTTTATTGCTCAGATGTGGACTTTCTCTCCCTAAACCCAACTCTGCAAGTGAAACCATTGACCTCTCTCCTATGTGGGACATGACATCCAGGGATGAAAGTCTCCCTGGCAGAGTGGGAGATGATCCCCAGGGATGAGCCTGGCCCTGGCACTGTGGGATCAACAATGCCATCCTGACCAAAAGAGGGAAAAGAAAAGAGGGAAAAGAAGTGTAACAAATAAGGTATTAGTGGCTGAGAGAGTTCAAATAGTATTGAGAGGCTACAGTGGAAGTCACTCTTATGCATGCTTCAGTTAGATATCGCTGCCTATCATAGCTTGCCAAACCCCAGCCAAAACAGTTCCTGCCAATCCTAAAGAATACCTAGGGCATTATATAAGATTCTACAAGGTTTCTATACACTAGGGTAGCTCTGCAAAATCTGCAACCTCCAGGTAGTTCCCTGGACCAGGTAATTTCTGAAATGCAGAGAGCCCAGCCCTTCCAGAACATCAACTAGTTTCATTCCCCTATCCCATATGATCGACAGCCCCTTCCAGCATGAAAAAGTTAGAATGGGCATAGCCCCAAAACTCCTAAAGAGTAGGAGAAAGATCAAAGGTGATGGTGAAGTTATACAGAGAAGGAGAGAAGGTTGGGTTTTTTAACAAAAGAGCGTGAGTGCTGAATCATTATACTGGTATTTCTTCTACCCTCCAGTATCTTAGAGCAGCCAGAAATAAAAACCTAACATTGTGGATTTGTAACCCATACCAAACTCTGAAATCTGTTCTACAACTAATTGTTGCGACGTACTTTGGAATGTATTGCTTTTATGTATGTATACGTTATTCAAAGAGAAGGAGGAGCACACAGAAAAGATAGAATTTAAAATGAGTATGACTGCTGAATCATTATATTGATATTTCTGTTGGTATCCAGTGTCTTGGAGCAGCTAGAAAGAAAAAAAAAACATGGAACTGTAACCCATACCAAGCTTTAAAATCTTTTCTATACCTCCTTGTTAAAATGTAATTGGGTGCGGTACAATGGTGGCTCAGGAGGCAGAAATCTTGCATGCCAAACCGGAGACATGGGTTCGATTCCCGGTGCCTGTCCATGCCAAGACAAAATGTACTTGGAAATTTATTGCTTTTTTGTATGTATGTTATAGTTCATAATAAAAAAATGTTAAAGAAAAAGAAAAAGATTAGAAGCACTGCTCTGAAAGAGCTTGCACATTGTGTTGCTTCCCTTAATCCAGTTTTCAAAAGGTAAATCAAGCCATTGATATAATTCTTCTATTTGGTACCTTGCCTGTGTTTTGGTTCCAGCTTTCCCAAGGAACACCACATCTTCAGCAAAACTCTTGACCTTTTTATGACTATTAGGTATAGGATGGCGATTTAGCACCTGTTTAAGTGATGAACAAAATGTTACAATTATTCATTCATCCAACTATTCTTGATTCATTCATTTATTCAGTCAAGCACCCACTTTGGTTTTACTATACTTTTCTGTTATTGCATTAGATCCTTAGAACTAATAAATGAATATCTCCTAAAGCAACATGTAATTGTATTCCCAGGCATTATAAACAAGACTGAAGCTAAACTTAAAGGAAGACTATTAGTTTCCATGCAATAGGTATCAATTACTAAACAGTAAAGAAAAAAATCATTTACAGCATTTATTATTGCCTAAATAATATTTTATTATTATTTCTAAGGTCTCTATAAAGTATTAAAATTCACAAAAACAAGAGCTTTACCTGTCATGTTCTGTTCTTACTTTGTAGAGATGAGGACAATGACAGGTACAGAATGAGAATTGAATAAGCAGTTCAAATCATGGAATCTATGCATTTCTTAATAAGTATTAAAGTAGATGTATTAAGACTAACTTAAAATCCTGTTTGATTTGATTTTCTTTTCTTTTTGCATGGGCAGGTACCAGGAATCGAACCTGGGTCTCTGGCATGGCAGGCGAGAACTCTGCCACTGAGCCACCGTGGCCCGCCGTGTTTGATTTTGTATTGGTTCAAGATTCTCCAGAAAAACAGAACTGAGAGAGAAAGATTTATTATAGGAATTGGCTCAAGCAACCATGGGGATTGGCAAGTCCTAATTTCATAAGACATGCTACAAACTGGAAACTTTGCTGAAGGTGAGGTTTAATTAATTTCCCCTCAAGAAACTGGCTGGCTTAAGTAGAAGCCAAAATTCTTCTTTCTTATTTATGAAATTCTCATTTCTGGCTTTTAAGACTTCCAACTGATTGGATGAGGAGACTCCCTCATTCTTGAGATCATCAATCATCTCTTTTGTTGATTGTAAATTGCAGTCTGCTTTGCATGCAATCAACTGACTATAGATGCAGGTCTACCTATGAAATACTTTCATAATAAAACTCAGTGCTAGTTTGAGCAACCAACTGGACACCATATCTTATTCAAGTTGACATGAAATTAACCATCACAGTTTTGTTCAATTCAGAGTATATTAGCTACTTCTTGTTGCCCTAATAAATTACCACAAATTTAATGAGCTAAAATAATAGAATTTATTATTTATAGTTCTATAAAGCAAGTCAAAATGAGTCATCAGTGATGTGTTGTCTCTGAAAGTTCTAGAGTAGAGTTCATTTCCTTCTTGCTTCTAGAGGCTTCTTGCATTCCTTGGCTCAAGGCCTCATCCTCCAGAAGTACTGTATCTTCCAATCTCTATTTTTCTGCTTCTGTAAAACACACTGCCTTTTTCTGACCTGAACCTTCCTGCCTCCTCTTATAAAGAACACTGTTATTATGTGGGCCCACAGAGGTCATCCAGGATAATCTCCCCATTTCATGGACTTTAACTAATTCACATCTGCCAAAAAATTTCACCATGTAAAGCAACATATTCACAAATTTGAGGATTATAATATGGTCATATTTGGTGGGGGAATATTCATCTTACCATGTTGGTGTCTCTAGTCTAAGTGATTAGACAAATTTAATTTGACCTCTTAGTTGGAACAGATATTTGTATAGGACAGCTTGCTCTTTAAAGAAACTTTCTCATTTACTGTCCACATATTCTTATTGTTCATTTCTCTCTTAAAAAGGACAAGCCACTCTTCCCTCTGAACTCCTGAAGGCACAGTAGAAAGAACACTTTTAAATCTCCAGTGCAGATGTGTCTGCATCCTCAGAGAGGCACAGAGACTGTGATACATGAGGCAAGAAAAAGAGGCAGAATTAGAAAAATTTCCTTTCTTCTACTAGCCTTTTAACAGCAGATTATTTAGTACATTCTATATCTAAATATATTCTGAGGGATGTACAGAAAAGTGAAAAACAAAAAACAAAAAACAAAAAAAGGTCCCTGTCCTCAGATAAACTTTGCTATTGAATTAGAAACAAATATCGAATCCCAGTTAGTTGCACCTCAGCCCAGAAGTCTATTTATTACCCAAGCCTCATGGACCCCTACGTTATCAGGGGTCCATGATGTCCTTCTGGTATCTGGTTATCAATGACAACTTGAATCTTGATTACTAGAGTCCACAAAATGTTTGGGTTTTCCCATTTCCCCTCTGCACGGGTTCTCACAGTAAAAAGCCAGAGGTCCTGTAGGGGAAGAACAGGGTGATTTATTATCATTTCTCCTTGTGCAGGGCCCTTCTTCCTGGGGACCCAGCTTCTCTTCCAGGCAATGAGCTCAGATTTGAAACTGGCTCAGATCCAGAATAGGGACTTGTAAAATTTTTTGACGCTATTTTTCAATCTCTTGATAAACCATGCTTGATTGTTCGTGAATTGCTGCTGTCTTCACGTCTCTTTTGATCCGATTCTATTCACCATCTTCAGAATTCTCCCTGTCAAGCCCAGCTGGCTACTATTTCAACTGTGCTGTTCATCACTCTAATTGTATTTACTTCACTTCTGATAGTTCAGTGCCAGGCCCTGGCCTCCACTGTGTCAGAGTCCACGTTTCCCAACTCCATGAGTGAGTCCAGTTCTGCAATGGGACATTGACCCATCTATCCTGGCCACAAAGGAGTAGCCGCCACTGAACTTTTAATGGTGGACAGACCCCTTTCACCAAAGCTTGTTTTTATTATGAGGGAATTCTGCTTCTCACAACTTAAAACTATAATTCAGATGCAGAAAAGAGAGGCCAATTTAATTGAGATTTTGAAGGGTTTCAGGAAAATTTATACCTTAATTTTGAAGCAAATATAAGGCTTTAAAAACCAGGTCAACATTGATTGTACACTTTGGATGATTACATGTTATGTAAATACATAATACATGTCAATAAAAAAAACAAGGTCAAGATAAACATAGGATTACGATGCAAATTTTGTGCTTTCTGGAACTCTGATACCTCATTTAATTGACTGATGCCATTTCTAGAAGCGTTGAACAATTTCATTTTCTAATGGTCAATTTCACATTCCTTTTATTATTTCATTACTAATATTATACTTTAAATTTTTATTTCTTACTTGATCAAGTGGTAATATGAGCTGTCTTTGCAAAATTCAAAATATAGAATATATAACAAAAAGCACATCTCTCCCATTTCTCATCCCACCCGGGTCCCCCCAGAAGGAGACAACATTACTAGTTTCTCGTGGATCCTTTTTCTTTTCCCTAGAAATCACACTATACACACTGTTTGGCATTTTACAATATATTTTGAAGATTGTTCTATATTACTACACATAAATTCTTTTGTGGCCTTATTTACTGGCTAAATGGTATTTCACTATATGTATCTACTAAAGCCTATACCAGGTCCTACATAAATGTACATGTAAGCAGTCTGCTATCTTTTGCCATTAAAAGCAATGCTGCCATGAACCTCTTAGATATGATATGGATATGGATGTGTGTATTAAATAAAATTATATATAATTTATAAATTATATATAATTTCACAAGTGTTTATTTTCTAAAAGTTAAAATGATAGATCAAAGCATATATACATTAAAATATAAGTTGGGATGTTTTCTCCAAATACATTATACAATTACAACTACCATAAGAAAGTGGCTTTTTCCCAAACTTTTCTAACACAATGTGCTGTCAATTTTTTTGATCCCACAAATATGAGAAGTGACAGATTATATCTTACAGTTTTCATTTCATTTATCTAATTATGAATGAGGTTATGAGGTTGAATATATTTATTTTCTATAAGCTATATACTCATAAATATTGAGTTTTGACCTCATTCTGGATATAGGTTAAATAAATTAGCTCTTTTAATAAGTAGAAAATATCTTTTCGGAGTGTTGAATTCTGACTGCCTTTTAAAAAAATATTTTAATTGACAAATTTTTATACACACACAACCCATACATGGTGTACAATCAGTGGCTCACAACATCATCACATAGTTGTGTATTTATCATCACGATCATTTTTTGAACATTTGCATCACTCCAGAAAAAGAAATAAAAAGAAAATCTCATACATCCATACCCCTTACCCCTCCCTCTTACTGACCACTAGTATTTTGATGTACCCAATGTATTTTACCCCTTATCCCCTTACTATTTATTATTTTATCAATATTTTTTTTTACTCATCTGTCCATACCCTGGATTTTGGATTTTATCCTTTTAGGAGCATCAGACACAAGGTTCCCACAATCACACAGTCACATTGTAAAAGCTGTAACAAATCATCTTCAAGCATCAAGGCTACTAGAACACAGCTCAACAGTTTCAGGTACTTAACCTCCAGCTACTCCAAAACACCATAAACTAAAAAGGGATATTCATATAATGCATAAGAATAACCTCCAGGATAACCTCTCAATTCTGTTTGAAATCTCTCAGCCACTAAAACTTTATTTTGTCTCATTTCTCTCTTTCCCTTTTTGTCAAGAAGGCTTTCTCAATCCTATGATGCCAGGTCCTGGCTCATCCCAGGATTCTGTCCCACGTTGCCAGGGAGATTTACACCCCTGGGAGTCATGTTCCAAATAAGGGGGAGGGCAATGAGTTCACCTGTCAAATTGGCTTAGAGAGAGAGAGAGGTTACATCTGAGCAACACCAAAAAAACTGGAGGCATGACTCAGGCCTAATAATCAGTAAGCTTTATTGAACAGTTCATCATTTACCACTGCAAGTTTATTTGTATCTCTAAGCTATATCTAGTCTGTTCTGTTGCTCTGCCTGTATTGTTATGCCTTAGTGCTATATGGTCTAATTACTGTAGTTCTATAACAGGTTTTCATTTGGAGCAGATGTGGTCCTTCTTAGTAACTCTTCTTCTGTATTACACTGGTAATTTTTAAAGCATTTTAAGCATTTCATTTTAAGCTTTTCTGAAGTTAGCCCGCCTACCTTTATTAAAACATCTTTATATATCAGAACAGATTAAATTTATAGATGAATTAAGGAATAATTGAGTTAAATACGTGTATTGTGTATAATTCTTGTTTTGTGACTTTCAGTAGCATTCTTGATAAGATTTTTCCAAGATTTTCTTTTACTTCTATTGCAAATTTGATCTATTTCTCTATTCTATCTCCTAAACCAAAGGGTGATAAACTTTTTGTCTCAAGAGCCAGAAAGAAAATATTTTAAGCTTTGTGGGACACACAGTGTTATTTTGTAACTACTCAACTCTGCTGCAGTGGTATGTAAACAGCCATAAACTAATGAGCATGGCTTATTTGTTTCAATAAAACTTTATCTACAAAAAACATGCATTGGTTCCAGATCTGACCCTGGTTCAAAACAGTTTATTTTTTTCTTTAAACAATAAAAGCAACATTCAGTTTATCTAGTCTGTGCCCTGCACTGATCTCCTCTAGTGAGCACTTTTTATGTTTAAAACTCAGCTGAATAAAAGTAAAAAGCATACACACTAAGAATAAGTCAGAGCATCTATCCATATTTTACAATTTTCTTAAAAAAATAATTCTATTTAAATAGTGAGCTCAGTTTTCTTAAATAGAAAAAAATAATTCTATTTAAATAGACCAACTAGTGTAGCAGAAGTAGACAGGATTGAAGTTGCTCCAGTGGTACGACTGTCCAGGGTCCTGGAAATCCGGGGAGTTTCATCCTTTTGGGCAACCTCAATTTCCATTCTCAGATGAATTACCTCTACATTCATATTCTCAATTTTCTTCCTAAGTCTTTCAGTAGGCATTTTGTTTTGCATCTAAAAGGGGGCATGGGAAGAGGAAAAAGTCAATTTTTAAAAATCTCCATTGTATCAAGAATCAATTTTTACTATCTCTATTTTACTCATAAAAGTGGTCTCTCATATTAGATCATGAGTGATTAACATTTAATGCAGGGACTATCTTTTGACCCAGCCATGAACTATTAGAGGAATCATCATTTACAACCTTACTAATATTCACCCACCATTAGGATTTTGCTGGGGTCCTAAGCCAGGCATGCAGACAAATGTTATAATCTGTTCCAGCCAAAAACGCTGGTTAGAAAGGAGCCATTGGTCTAGATTGCACTAATTCTCAGCCCCATTTGGAACGACTGGCTACCTGTATATTAGAAATAATGGGAACCTCCAAGCTGATCACAAAATTGAATATAAACACTTTGAGTGCTCCTGATAATTGGTCATGACTTTGACAAAGCAAACTGGTTGCTGCTTACATTAAATACATCTGGTTGCAATATCTACTTAATACACAAGGAACTCTGTTTAACTTGGTTCCATGAGATCATCCTGGAATCCCACCTAAATAATCAGCTCAAACTTTGAAGAGGTTACTTATATCTTTCAAGTGCTTGAAGGGGCCAAAGTCATCCTGGACTTCCCAGAGTCTCAGTGTAGAAGAGAACAAGATTTCTTTAAAAATCAGAAAGATCAGTTTTAATGAATCAAATGTAATAAATGGCAATGGCGTTCTCTTTATGATTTTGCTTTAACCTTCATCCATCCCTTTCTGAGTAACCAAGACAATGATATTCATTAACTACCTAGACCCTCCCAGACTTACCTTCAGCATATGATCCAGCAGCCTTTCCATCTCTCTCAAGTTAATATCTTCTTCCATCTCCAGCTTGCATCTTTGTTGGGCGATGTTTTCCCTGAGGCTCCTCTGAGCTGCCATCCGTTGTCGCTGCTCCTTCAGTTTCTGTCTTAGTAGCTCCTGCTCCTTCTTAGCTGCCTTCTTTTGGGCCCGCTCCGCTGCCCCATGAAAATTTTGACAGAAGAAAATAACAGGTCAGATTTGTGGATGGCCCGATCAGAAACCAAACAAAACTTAAAGGAAGGTGAGAAATCTTTTAAGACTTCTAGTGATCACACCATCAAAAGCAGGTTTTAGAATGTGGTAGGAAGGGCCCCATCTGGCTAGTTGGACATACAAACACAAATTCTTCACTATTTTCAGAATATTTTAGCAGAGCATGTATTCCACAGGAGAAGCTACTTGTTCCAGGAAGCCCCTTCTGTTAGATCTGTCAGAGGGAATGTAGGAACCTCCCTCCCCTGCTATGAGCCAAGCTTTCCACTGGTACCTGCTACAGCCTTTTCTGCAAGGGTGAGGGCTTTATCTGACTGCAGGATGGAGTTCTCTATTGCTGCCTGTGACTGCAGGAAGTTCTGGAGGACTTCATTCGCCTGGGAATAAAACAATAGCAAATAATTTACTCATTTATTTATTTTTATTATTATTATTTTCTTATCCAGTGCAGTGGCCACTGTTCATGTGTGATCACTGAGTTCTTGAGGTGTGGCTAGTTGGAACTGAGATGTGCTGTAAGGTCAAAACACATGCCAGACTTCAAAGATGCAGTACAAAAACAATGTAAAATACAATGTAAAATATCTCATTAATACATATGGATATACTTTGCAATGCTAATACCCTTTTTATATTGGCTTAAAATATATTAATGAAATGAATTTCACCTGCTTTTTTTTGCTTTTTTATGTGACTATTAGAAAAAGTTGAAAAGTACAGAAATGTCTCATATCTATAATTTGCATTACATTTCCATTGGAAAGGGCTGTTATGGAACATCGACATTTGTTTCATTCTAGTCACGTGTTTCCATAGTTTGAATCACAAAGGTAAAACCTGTGTATTTTAAATACTCAAAATATAGATGTGTCTAGATTAAAACTTCCAGTCTCTCCACTGGCCCCAAACCCCCTTGTGGAATCCCTGCTAACTTGTTTTTTGTCCATGTGTTCCTCTTTGTCTTTGAAAAACATATTAATATACAAACATGTACACAGAGGTACAGGTTAGGGGGTTGTCACCGCTTTGTTCAAGAACAGGATCAGACCACACCTACAATTTAGTAACTTGCTTTCTCCATCTAAGTATATCATGGAAACCTTTCTCTAGAGCCATTTAATATAGCAGGACTATTGAATCCATTTAGCAAAATGTCTTTATGGTTGTTTTATCTGCTAAAATATACTCTTCGGAGCTTCGTTTAGCTGATCTACTTCAGACTTCCTTTAGACAGTTTGGCACAGACAGACACACATCCAGTTCATCCATAAGGGTTCCTCTGTTTCATCTGAAAGTGGGATCAGGGACCTGCACTGAAAGTGCCTACTGCCTCCCCACCTAGCTTTGAAGTGGGTAAGGGAAAGGTCATGAAGGGTGCCATTAGATTTCCCATTATTTTTAAACTGCCTTTTTCCTGATTCAGTGTTTGCCCAGTTACTACAAATCTTTAACTATTTTCTGAACGCTGAGAAAGATCTTTGTGCTAGTTTTAGTTTGTTATTCAAAAGTTCTGTTGGTCAACAGAACCCAGGAGATCTCCCTTTGCCATCTTGGTCATTCGTTTAGCTATTTGAGATTTAATATTTCTCTTTGCCCCCAAACATTCTAAAACAGTGTTTCCACAGTCTTGAATCAGAACTGTACCAGTTAGTAAAGAATTTAGAGCAACACTGAGGAGATTAGTTATACACAATGATGTCTATCCATGATACTTTTGCATCCTGCATAAAGTGAGAAAAAACAGACCAAGAGAAAGAGAGAATCTATCTTGAAAGTCATGAGAAAAGCAACCCATCTGCAAAGGGAGCCTCCATAAGATTAAGTGCTCAATTTCTCTTCAGAAACTATGGAGGCAAGAAGGCAGTGGGGTGACATATTTAAAGTTTGAATAAAAATGCCAAAATTCTACATCTGGCAAAACTGCCATTCAAAAATGAGGGAGAGATTATGACATTCCCAAATAAATAATAACTGAAGGAATTCAACACCACAAGACTGTCTCTACATGAAATATTAGAGGGTTATTCAGGTTGAAAGGAAAAGACACTAGGCAATTGATCAAAGCTGCATGAAGAAGTAAAGCTCTCAAGTAAATGTAACCACATGGGTAAATGTATATGCTGATGCTATTGTATTTTTGTTCGTAACTCAACTTTCTAGTTCTTGCAGGCTCTAAAATCCAAATGCATAAAAATGAATCATAAATTTATGATTTTGAACACAATATATAAAGCTGCCATTTGTAACAAGAATCACATTAATGTTGGGGGTTGGAGATGTATAGCAATATAGTTTGTGTATGTTACTGAAATAAAGTTGGTATCAAGTGCAATAAGATTGTTATAGACTTAGGATGTTAGGTTTAAACTTTATGAGAACCAAAAAGAAATACTGACATATTTGCAGAGGAAGAAATTAGAATGGATTCTAAAGGGTTCACTACAAGAGATCAACTAAATACAGAAGTAGGCAGTATTGGAAGAACTGAAGGACAAATAATAAGACTAACAAAAGCCCAATAGAAAAATGACAGATATAAGTCCTGTATTATCCGTAGTTACTTTTAATATAAATGGATCCAACTCTCCAGTCAAAAAGCAGAGATTGGCAAAAATGGATAATAGGGCATGACCAACTATATATGCTGTCTACAAGATACTCACAGATTCACCTTTAATTAAAAGACACAAGTAGATTTAAAGTGAAAAGATGGAATAAATATTCCACGTAAATGGTAACAAAGGAGAACAAGATGGCCAAACAAATATAAGACAAATTACATTTTAAATTAAATATTGTAAAAGGAAGAAAAGACAATATATTACCGATAAAAGGGTCATTATATCAAGAAGAAATAATGATTATAAACATATATGGACCTAATATATATTCACCTAACAGCAAAGCTCGGAAATACGAACCAAACATTGAGGACTGTACATTAATAGGAGACTTCAATACAGGACATTCAGTAACAGATGGAACATGTAGATAACTTCAATAAAGATATAGAGGGCTTGATCAACACTAAGCTAGACTTAACAGGCAGATGTAGAAGAATCCATGCAATAATATACACATTCTTCTCAAGGACAGATCGATCATTCTCCAGGATAAAAAATATGGTCAGACACACAAAATGTCTCAGTGAATATAAAAGGATGGAAATTGCACAAAGCATCTTTTCCAGTGACAATGGAATGAGAGTAGAAATTATTAACAGAGGGAGAAGTGGAAAATTACGAATAGAAGTAAATTAAACCATATAAACTTAAACACACGATAGATAAAACAAGAAATCAAGTAAATTAGGAAATATCTTCAGATGAATAAAAGCAAAAGTACAACATACCAAATTCATGGATACAGCAAAGGCAGTGCTCAGATGGAGATTTACAGCTCTAAATGTTTACGTTAAAAAGAAGAAAGGAGGGATTGTGGGAAGAAGGCAGAGCCAGGATTTCTAGGACTCAGTCCTTCCACCCAAACAACTATTAAACAAGCAAGAACTGTCTGAAGCAAGATTTTGAAACTCTGGAAGTCAGAAGAACATTGTACAGCATCCAGGGAAGAATGGAGGAATTGGCTGTTATATACAGAAAAGAACAGTAAATTACTATCTCCACACAGTGGCTTCCCAGCACCATCCCCCACTCTTGTGGCAGGCTGACGTGGTATCAAGTCCTCAGCTAGCTTGGTGGTGATATAAACGGACATAAAAATCTACTTCCCCAAGACAAAGGGTAGGCAGAGCCAATCACAATTCATGGCTATTGATTAGCAACTTTGGCTTGTTGGGGACCAGCTCTGAGGGTAGCTACTGTTTCAACCCACTCTGGACAAAGGCAGCAATGGCCATTGTTTCAACCTGCTCCAGCTGAGGCAGAAGAGACTTAAAAAGGCTAAGCTACCTCAGGGCTGTTGGGGATAGTTAGCTGAAGGGCTGCATATGCTGGCAGGCTAAGAAAACTCAGCTTTGGGAAGCCAGGGAAGAAACTCCTGGCATCCTTACTGATCCCCTCCGTAAGGTACTTTGCAACAGATCTGTGCCCGCTTCATGGTTCCCTGACCTAGATTCAGCTGGGAAGACTAACTTGGGAAAGCCCTCATCAGCATGTCCTTCCTCCCAGACTTTGCCCTCAATGAAAAAGCAGCTTGACACAATGAAAGGAGTGGAAATATAGATGTGGGCAGACAGGACAAAGGCTTTCTGACTTTAAAACGTACACCAGTAAACTGGATAACTTAGATGAAATGGACAAATATTTAGAAACACACAAGCTACTAACATAGACTCAAGAAGAAACAGAAGATCATAACAAACTGGTTGCAAGTAAAGCAACTGAATTGCAATAAAAAACCTCCCAACAAAGAAAAGTCCAAGACCAGATGACTTCTCAGGGGGAACTCTATCAAACTATTCAAGAAGAATTAACTCCAATTCTTCTCAAACTCTTTGAAAACATTGCAGAGGAGGGAACACTCTTTAATTCATTCTACATGGTCAACATCATCCTCATACTGAAGCCAAATAAAGATATCAAAAGAAAATAACATTACAGACAAACAACATCTCATATGAACAGAGATGTAAAAATCCTTCATGAAATACTAGCAAACTGAATCCAACAGCATAAAAAAAGAATTATACACCACAGTCACGTGGGATTTATCCCTTGTATGCAAGGTTGGTTCAACATAAGAATGTCACCATGTAATACATCACCTTCACACAATGAAGGAGAAAAACCGTTTGATCATCTCAACCGATTCACAGAAGGCATTCAACAAAACCCAGCATCCCTTCTTTTTTAATGTTTTTATTGACAAATGTTCACACACATACATTCCATACATGGTGTAAAATCAATGGTTCACAATATTATCACGTAGCTGTGCATTCACCATGATCATTTTTCAGAACATTTGCATCACTCCACAAAAAAGTAAAAAAAAAAAAATCATATCCCTTACCCCTCCCTCTCACTGACCACTAGTATTTCCATCTACCCAATATATTTTACCCTTTTTCCACATTATTATTTATTTATTTTTTAATCCATATATTTTTTAACTCATCTGTCCATACTTTGGATAAAAGGAGCAAGAAACACAAGGTTTTCACAATCACACAGTCACATTGTAAAAGCTGTAACATTATACAATCATCTTCAAGAATCAAGGCTACTGGAACACAGCTCAACAGATGCAGGTACTTAACCTCCAGCCACTCCAATACATCATAAACTAAAAAGGGATATCTATATAATGCATAAGAATAACCTCCTGGGTAACTTCTCTAATCTGTTTGAAATCTCTCAGCCACTGAAATTTTATTTTTTCTAATTTCTCTCTTCCCCCTTTTGGTCAAGAAACCTTTCTCGATCCTTTGATGTCAGGTCCTGGCTCATCTCAGGAGTTCTATGTCACATTGCCAGAGAGATTTATACCCCTGTGGGTCATGTCGCATGTAGGGAGGGGGTAAGGCAGTGAGTTTACCTGTCAAGTTGGCTTAGAGAGAGATGTCACATATGAGCAACAAAAGAGGTTCTCTGGGGGGGTGGGGTGACTCTTAGGTATAATTTTAAGAAGACTTAGCCTATCCTTTGCAGGAATAAGTTTCATAGGGGCAAACACCAAGATCAAGGGCTCTGCCTATTGATTTGATTTTCCCCCTGTGTGCACATATATCAGAAATTCTTCAAATGAGGAAGCTGACTATTTCCTCCTTTCTCTTCCGTTTCCCAGGGGGACTTTGCAAATACTTCTATCTTCACTGCCCAAATTTCTCTGGGATATATCAGGGTATCACACTAACCTGAACAAACCAACAAAATGTCATGTCTCATTCAAGAGTCCACATATTTATGGTGTTCAACTAAACTGACCATACAAGTTAAATTAGGAAATGTACTACTCAAAATATAAATTTTGCACCGAATAAACATCTCTCCCTTTGGTCTCCCTTAAAATATGGATGGTATCATCTTTACCCTGTATTCTGATTTACTTTAGTCCTATCCAAATCAGCTTCATTTATATCTCTCACCAAAGTCTGATCTCTTTTTCGATTTTTTAAATAGCTTTTTAGTAGCAAAGCATAGCTTCAGAGCTCTAACTATGAGTATCAGGTGTCACATAAATATCCAAAGTTTCTAGGAATGACCAGGTTATAAACAAACAGCTCAATCTCTCAGAATTTAGAAATAACAGTTACAACTCCTGAATATACGTGACTGCTGTAAGAGCTTACAATCTAGGACCCTTCGCAATAAGCCCTAACCTGATAACTCATTTTCTCAACTTCAGATCACCGAGTTTTTATATTATAGTTAGTGCATATGATTGAGGCATGACATTATTTTTGTTCTTGACATTTCATTCAACATATAGTCCTTAAGGATCAAACACCTAGTTGCACGCCTCACAATTTCATTACTTCTTGTGGCTGCTCAGTAGTCCATTGTATGTAAACACTATAGTTCCCCCTTCCCATCCTCAGTCATTGTACCCTTAAGCAACTTCCATCCATTAGGGATCGTGAACATTGCCACCATAAACACTAATGCCAGCATCCCTTCTTGATAAAGGCACTTACAACAGTAGGAATAGAAAGAAATTTCCTCAACATGATAGAGAGCGTATTTGAAAAGTCCACCGCTAATAGCTCACTTAATGGTGAAAGACTGAAGCCTTCCCTCTAACATCAGGGAGAAGACAAGGATGCCCATTGTCACCACTGTTATTTAACACTGTACTGAAAGTTCTTGCCAGAGGAATTAGACAATAAAAAGAAATAAAGGGTGTGAGCAATGGTGGCTCAGTGGCAGAGTTCTCGCCTGCATGCCGGAGACCCGGGTTTGTTTCCTGGTGTGTGCCCATGTAAAAGAAAAAAAAAAAAAAAAGGAAAGTAAAAGCATCCAAACTGGAAAGAGATAAAACTTTCCCCATTTGCAAATGACATGATCCCCTGTAGAGAAAATCACAGCAAAGCTATTACATGAATTCATAAAAATGGTGGGGTTACAAGTCAACATCCCAAAATCTGTGGTGATTATACACACAAGCAATAAACAATTAGAATAAGAAAATTTTTAAAATTCCACTCACAATAGCAACCAAAAGAATAAAATATCTGGGAATTAATCTAACCAAGTATGTAAAGGGCTTGTACACAGAAACTAGAAAACATTGCTAAAAGAGACCTAAATAAATGGAAAGACAGTCTGTATTCATGAATTGGGAGACAAAATATCATTAAGATGTTAAATACAATGCAGTCTCAATTAAAATTCCAACAATCTTCTTTGCAGAAATGGAGAAGCCAATCATCAATTTTATATAGACGTGTAAGGGGCCCCATATAGCTAAAGCCATCCTTAAAAAGAAGGTTGAAGTAGGAGGACTCATACTTCCTGATCTCAAAACTTATTACAAACCCACAGTAATTAAAACAGCATGGTACCTGCTCAAGGACAGACATACAGAATAATGGAATCAAATTGAGAGCTCAAAAATCAACCCTTACATTTATGGCTAATTGATTTTTACAAGGATGCCAAGTCCACACAATAGGGAAAAAACTGTCTCTTCAAGAAATTGTGCTTGCATTGATTGTACACCATATACGGAAAGTCTGTATGTTAAAGAATGTTCATGTGTGCATGCTGCTTTGGTCATGTGTGCATCTTGCTTTGGTCCATCAATGACAGGAAAAAAGAAAAAAAAAAAGAAATAATAATAAAGGCAACTAAACCAGAGCTTGTCTCATTAAATATTTGCTGAATGAAAAAAAAAAAGATATAAAACTGTCAAAAAAAAAAAAAGAATCAAAGCAACTGGAATATAGTTAAACAGTTTCAGGTACTTCCCTCTAGTCATGCCAATACACTAAAAAAAAAGTGCTGGGAAAACTGAATCTCCATTTTCAAAAAAGAAGGAGGACCTCTACCTTTCACTGTATATATAAATATATTCAAAATGGATCAAAAGACCTAAATATAAGAGCCATAACTATCCAGCTTCTAGAAGAAAACATAGGGACGCATACTCAGGCCTGGTATTTGGCAATGGTTTCTTATGCTTTACACCCAAAGCCCAAGCAACAAAAGAAGAAAACAGATAAATGGGAACTCATAAAAATTTTAAAGTTTTGTGCATCAAAGGACTTTATCATGAAACTAAAATGTCATCCCTCTCAATGGGAGAAGACATTTGGAAAACATAAGAAAAACTATGGTACCTGAAAAAGATTTCCTTTCCAGAATATATAAATAATTCTTTCAACTGAAGAACAAAAAGACAAATCAATTTTTAGAAGTGGGCAAAAGACCTGAATGGACATTTCACCAGAGAAGATATACAAATAGCCAGAAGGCACATGAAAAGATGCTCAACATCATTAGTCATCAGAAAAATGCAAATCAAACCATGAGATACCATTGCACATACACTTGAATGGCTGCTATTAACAAAATGGAAAATAACAAGTGCTGGAGAGGATGAGGAAAAATAAAAACACTCATTCATTTCTGGTGTCAATCTAAATATTGCAGCCTCTGTGGAAGCCAGTTTGGAGTACCTCAAGGAACTGAATATAGGATTACCATATGACCTGGCACTCCCATTAGTAGACATATACCCAAAATAATTGAAAGCAAGGACTCAAACAGATATCTGCACAACAATGGTCATAGCACTATTATTCACAATTGCCAAAAGATGGAAGCAACCTATGTGTCCACTAACCGATGAATGGATACATAAGATGTGGCATATACATACAAAAAGAATACTATTCAGCCATAAAAATGAAGTCCTGATACTTGCAATTGCATGGATGAAGTACTGAGATATCATGTTGAATAACATAAGCCAGACACAAACAGACAAATATTGTATGATCTCACTGATTTGAAATAATTCAAATGAGCAAACCCGAACGTCAGAATCTAGAATATAGGTTATCAGGGATGGAGTGGAAATGGCAAATAGGAAGTCAAGGTTTAAAAAATACAAGGTTCTCTGAATGATGGAAATATTTTTGTAATGGATGGTGGTGACTGTAGCTCAAAATTGACAGCACTAAAATATATAGATCTGAATGTGATTAAAAGGGGAAATATTAGATTGAATATATGGTAACAAAATAAAAATTTAAAAATAATTCCATGGAAAAATAAATTTAAAAAATCCAGGGAGCTACACTACCGAAATAGTGACCCCTAAGTTAAACCTTGGATTATCATTATAGTACAATTATAAAAACGTTCTACCATCAATTGTATCAAATGTTCTGCACAAATGCAAGGTGTGGTAGTTAGGTTCAGGTGTCAACTTGGCCAGGTGAAGGTGCCTAGTTCTGTTGCTGTGGACATGAGCCAATGGTATGTGAATCTCATCTGTTGCTCATTACAGCTGCAGTCAGCTAGGAGGCATGCCTGCTGCAATGAATGATGTTTGATTTAATTGGCTGGTGCTTAAATGAGAGAGCGCAACGTAGCACAGCCCAAGCAGCTCAGCATACCTCATCTCAGCACTCACAGCTCAGCCCAGGCCTTTGGAGATGCAGAAAGAAATCACCCCAGGGAAAGTTGTTGGAACCCAGAGGCCTGGAGAGAAGGCCAGCAGAGATCACCCTGTGCCTTCCACGTAAGAAAGAACCTCAGTTGAAAGTTAGCTGCCTTTCCTCTGAAGAACTAACAAAATAAATCCCCTTTAATTAAAACCCAATCCGTCTCTGGTGCATTGCATTCCAGCAGCTAGCAAACTAGAACACAAAGTGTTGATAATAGTGTGGTATATGGGAATCCTGTAGTTTAAACATGATTGTTCCAAAAACCCACAACTTCTCTAATAAAGAAAGAAAGAAAAATTTCAAATCAATAAACTAACCTCATACCTGCAGGAACCAGAAAACAAACTACATCAAAAGTGAGCGCAGGAAGGAAACAAGATTAGCAATAAGTGAAACAGAGAATAGGGGGAAAATAAAGAGGTAATCAATGAAACCAAAAGTCAGTTATTTGAAAAACAATCAATAAAATTAACAAAACTTTAGCTAGAATTACAATGAAAAAAGAAAGAGGGGGAGAAAAAAACAAAAATCAGAAATAAAACGGGGGCATTGTTAGTGTCCTTACAGAAATAAAAGCATTACAAAAGCATTCTGTGAATAACTGGATACCAACAAATTAGATAACCCACATAAAAAGAACAAATTCCTAGAAACACACGTTCCTTAAACATACCTGAAAGGAAATAGAAGATCTCAGTAGAGCCATAACAAGCAGAGAAATTGGATTTGTAATCTAAACCAACTCACAAGGAAATGTCCAAGACCCAATGGTTTCATTGGTGAATTTTACCAAACATTCCAAGAAGAATTAATGCAAACTTGCTCAAACTCATCCAAAAATTGAAGAGATGGGAGCACTTCCTAGTTAATAATATGAAGCCAGCATCACCGTAATATCAACGCCAGATAAAAATATTGCAAGAAAAAAAATTTGCACAATATATGTGATGGTTTAAAGCTGTATGTACCTCAGAAAAACATATCTTTAAAGTTAATCCATTCCTGTGGATGAAAATTCATCGTGGAGGACCTTTCGATGAGGCTACTTCAGTTAAGGTGTGACCTACCTCATTCAGGATGGGCCTCATTCCTATTACTGGAGCCCTTTATAAATGGAGTGACTACAGAGAGAGAGAAAACCACAGAACCAAGAAACGGAAATCAACAAAACCCAGAAGAGAGAAGGAGAGACCAGCAGACACAGCCACGCGATGGAGGAGACACATCGCTGGCAGCCAGCCCCAGAACACCAGTCACGAAGAAAGCACCACCTTCATGATTTAGACATTTTCACAGGCTCAAACCGTAAGTTAATACATTCCCATTGCTTAAGCTGAAGCATTTCATCATATTTGCTTCAGCGACCTAGGAAACTAAAACAATCTCCCTTATGAACACAAATTTTAAAAATCCTCAAAAATATGAGCATACTACCTTAAAATTTACATCACACTCCTCTCCTTTGGAAGGGTTCTAGGCGCCATCTTCCCAATGTAAAATGCTGCCTCTAATCTGAAATACTGTTCTCCCCTTCCACTGCCTGGATATGTAAACTTGAGCAAGTTATTTAGTCTCCCTGTGCCTCTCACTTTACATGTGTAAATGTGGGGAATAAGGGGAAATGCTTCATAATATTATTGGAGAATTAAATTAAAGCCTTTAAGGAAAGAGCATAATAATACACCTGTCATACAGGCAAAAAGTGTTCAATATGTCCATTTTATTAATATTATTATGATTATACTCACTATCACCATTGTAGTCTAGGATCACAGATTTATAGCATTATAATTTTAGACACAACTGTCTATTTATTTGGCTCACTCTTACCTTAGATAAGCATCATGTGCAGAGATTCTCACTTTAACTTGAAAATCCTTGGCACGTGGCACAATGCCTGCTCAGTAATTTGGAAGAGTGAATAATTTCTGTTCTTTCTCTTTAAAGTTTCTGATACCCATACTTTTTCATGAGGAATGAAAATTTCTACTCTCTACAGAAATAAATAGTAAATCGTGAACATTACAAGCTAAAGGTGTTTTGAGAGTCCAATGCTCTCTTATTCCCCATAACTGTTGCTGTTCTCAGGATTTCAGGAGAGCCCCTTGACTCTATCCTGTCAGCTTTCCCATGATCCCTTTATTTCTCACCTTTCCTCCTTTCCTGGAAACCTGCCAATATTGATGTACAATCCTTTTCCTTGCTTCTTTGTAGAGATTGTAGCCTCCAGGGACGCAGAAAGTTCCCGCTGAAATCTTTTCCATCAACGGTTCTGAAAGGCGATCTAGTATAGCCTGGCAGTAATCAATAGATGCCTTCTCATTCTGCAGCATGAACTCCTCTTTCTTATTTTTTATGATTTCCTACAAGGGAAATGGAGAAGCAAGTCACCAGAAGACAAGAACCTGTGAGATCAACTTTCAAAGAATTTAGTAGCAGAGATGAACTAACTGCAGTCCTTTGGGGAAAAGAATTATAGTGAAATAGGGCATGCAGTAGGTCAGATTCAGGAGTTTGATTTACTCCCAACTCTGAAACTCTCTTGACCTCCCGAGGCTGGGCTTCAGGTTCCTCGTCTTTGAAATGTTAGGGTTGCAGTGCATAATTTCTATAGTTCTTAGCGGCTGCAGCGTTCCGTGAATCTATCTTCAATAAAACGACACAACTAAAAGCAAAATAAATATAAAGAATGGCCCCTTAGGATATTCTTCCCAGAGAAACTGCATTGCTAGACATAGGAGTGAGTGCACAAGAAGTGTGGCCAGAAGACTACTCACTCAGGGGAGTTCTGTGCAGGTTTTGGAACCATGCAAGTATTCACTTAAGAAAGACTCAGTGCCGATTTTAATTGAGGGACTGGACAGATTCTGAATTAATTTCCCAAGCTTTGGGGGTAAAAAGAGAGAAATTTTGTCCTCTATAATTCCCTTATGAGGATTCAGACTATTTTAACCTGAAGGCTAGATGAGCCATGGGGTCAATTATGTGGATGTCAGGCATTGTTCCAGAAGGGCAGGTTTCAGAAAGAACAAATGCTAAGGAGAAGTACCATTAGTGTCTTCTGGAACTCCTGGTTGTCATCCTTGAAGGAGTGCTCCATAAAGACTGCAACAGCTTTCTGCTCACAGCCTGTGTGGACATCCAGCAGCTCCTGGAGCGTGTCTGTGGGGAATCTCACTCTCTGCACCATCTGCTCCTTGTAGTGGTCGGCTGCCTTCTGCACAGCCGCCGAGTTCTCAGTCTGCGCCAGAGTTACCACCGCGTTCTCCAAACAAGGCACCGCTCCACTGTTGATGGCATCCACATAGGTCACCACCAGAGTGCCTAGCCCTGAATGAGGCAGTAAATTTAGGGATAAATATCAAGTTCTCACTCAACAGGACCCAACATTCTGAGATTAAGAATCTAAAACCGCACGCACACTTTCACACACCCTTACATATTTCTACCATTATCACCTTCATTTTCTATGATCACTTTCCCTTTCCTGTTTCTTAAAAAAATAAGAAAAAAATTAAATAACAATCCTCATCTAACATAACCAGGGGTGTCAGGGAAAGATGATATCACTTAACCCAAATTCAGATGAAAACAGACTATACAGCTAAATAGGTGAGGCAGAATAATTTAGACAATATTTATTTCTAGTTCTTAAGCTTTCAAGGGACTCAAAGCTAGTACTTATTTTGGACTGCTTTAAACTCAGAGAAGAAAACTTCTCAAATAAAATTTCTCTGAGAGAACAGTGTATCTGTTTTTGCAACAGCTAGTGATTTTGCAATCAACGATGGGGTGCCTCATATATGTGAGCCCAAGACATCAGTGAAAATGCTTGGTGTTCTGGAGAGGAATTTGTCAACCCCCTGAAGTGAGATAATTACAAAATTACACACATTTCTCTTAAGGTTTTGAATATTCTACATAAACTCTCACATATAAAATGATACAAAACATGGAGGAAAATGTATTATAATTAAATATTTGACACCTGCTACATGTTAGACCACACGATATACGATCTTGTAAAAGGAAACTCACGATTCCCAGTGACCTTGGCTCCCCCACTGAGCATCTTGATCCTAGCATGGGTGAAGATATACGAACAGAAATTATTTGATTGTTCCCGAAATTTAGGATCCAGTTGGTTTTCTAAGACATATTCAAGATGGGCTAGGAGCTCTTTTTCATATTTTGGCCGGTCAAAGACAAAACACTTCCTTTTCGGAAAGAAACGCTTGATGCACTCTCGAGATTTGTTGGAATTCTTAACATTGGGATTCTCGCCTAAGGAAAAGGAAAAACAGAGGTTAGAGTAAGCACAATCTTGGACCAAGACAGCTGAAGATTTTTCTGACTAGGGATTTTCATATTTGAAGTTTGCTACACTTAAGGACCTCCTGTAATATATTCATTGAATAACTTATCATAGATCAAGCTTATATTAGTGAATCTCTCTGGAGAGAACTTTTGAGAAATGTCTGCCTCAGGTACAGACACCTAATGAATGAGATTACCATTACATCCTGGTAATCTCAGAATGAAGCATGATGCCTAGATTATTTGATGTTATCAAATCATGAATGAATTAATGGTCAGTATCAGTTTCTGGTCTATCCTCACCCATGCTAGAAGTAAGCTGTCAGACCAAAGTGAAGAGAAGATATAAACAAGGATAATGGAACAATGATTAGCATAGGACAGATGACACCTTGTTCAACTAATGAAAAATTTTTTCAGCAATACAAACAAGAATTCCCACACTACAAGGTATTTTTCAATAGAAACATCTGAAGACTAAGCACTACCCACATGCAATTTGAACAACTCACCACTACTTTAGAAGCTCATTGATTTTATCAGCAGCCCACTTAAAAGAAATAGGAAAGTACAATGAAGGGTTTGGTAGATAGTGACTGTGCTGGTTTGAAAATATTTATGTACCCCAGAAAAGCCGTGTCTTAAATCTAATCAATCTCGTGGAAGCACCAGTTTCTTCTAATCCCTATTCAGTAGTGTAGGTCAGGAATTTGATTAGGTTTTCTCCACAGAGATGTGACTCAATCAATTGTGCGTATTAAACTTGGTTAGATAGAGGTGTGTACCCACCTATTCTATGTGGGTCCTGATTAGTTTATTGGGTTCCTCTAAAGGGGAGACATTTCTGGAGAGAACTCCTTCTTGAGAACAATGAGAAAGCTGCAGCAAAGCTGAGCCAAGCCATAAGGCCAAGAGAACCACCAGCCAGCGACCTCTGGAGATGAATGAGAATGCCCTGGGGAGCTTCATGAAGCAAAAGGCCTGGATAGGAAGCTAGCAGATGATGCTGTGTTCACCATGTGCCTTTCCAGATGAGAGTGAAGCCCTGACCATGTTCACCATGCGCCTTTCCACTTGAAAGAGAAACCCTGAAATTCATCAGCCTTCTTGAATCAAGGTATCTTTCTCTGGATGCCTTAGATTGAACATTTCTATAGACTTGCTTCAATTGGGACATTTTCATGACCTTAGGACTATAGATTTGTTAACTTATTAAATTCCCCCTTTTAAAAAGCCATTCCATTTCTTGTATATTGCATTCCAGCAGCTAGCAAACTAGAACAGTGGTGGAGATGGTTTTTTCTTGACCAAGCTGACAACCTTACTTCTTGAGTACCCTTTAACTACCTCTTCCCTATCCTGAACCTTGAAACTAATCTTGCAGATTTGGGAATGCAGAAGAAATTAATTTGGACTAAAGAAAAAAAGGAAAAAGACACCACTTCAGACCCTAACTATTCTAAACAACAAACTCGCTCCAACCTTTCTCTATTCTCTCTCTCTCACCCCAGCTACACAGGAGTGTGAGGATCTCTTAAATGTGCAGTTGTGTGTCTTCCAGGTGGCCTAAGTACCACAAAAGAAGACGTACTGAACCAAGTGATCCTAATCACCTCAGTAAATCCCTCACCCATCTCAAACCAAACCAACCTAAGTACAACCTCAGTAAATCACTGACCCCATCCAGTGCTATTGTCCAGTGCTTTTCCTTAAAGCCACTCACAGCCCTTAAAATGAATGTAATCAGGCTTCTGGTATATCAGATCTGAACAATCAGCAGAAACTAGAAGAGTCATCTTTCTCAAAACTATGGAAAACATTCAAAGGGTTGTAGTAAATGGGCAAGAAAACACAGCTTTAAAAATGGTAGGAGAAGCTTGTGATGCTCTTGCTGGCCCCTCCACCCACTCCCTGGCCTGGTGTATTGCCTGACAGTGCTCACAATATGAATCCTTGGGCCTCTTCCAGAGGAAGTTAGAACAACCCTCAAGCATTATGTGTACACTAGGCTGCCTGTATGTTAGTCCCAACATATTTTGTGTTAACATGAAAGACTGAACCAGGAAACTCATCTTTGACTTGATCTCCCAGAATTTTCCTGTAGGCAGAAGCAGTTTACAGACAGCTAAAGCATTTAAGAAACAATTAAGTCAGAGTGGACTGGGGCAAACATGACCTGCTTTAAGTCATAAAATAAAGCACCATGGAAGGGGAGAAAGTCTATTTTAAGGAGAGTAGAGGAGGCATTTGCATTCCTGTAAATAGATGAATTCTTAACACCATGAGCAAGCCCAAGCCCAGAACAAGACACAGACTTGGAAAATAAGGAAGGATCCTGCATTTCATATTTGACTCTGGCTGAGCTTTTTGATAGGAAGGCAACTCTGAAAGACAGCACCAGCCAATGCAGAGCCAATTTGAAAAGACGTAAAGGTCCTTTTTGCATTAATTTGTTTTTGTTAGCTATTGGCACTCAAGGAAATATCTGTCATATCAATACCTGGTTTTTCAGTTTGTGAATGCTGCCAGAATGCAATATACCAGAAATGGAATAGCTTTTATAAAGGTGATTTATTAAGTTACAAGTTTACAGCTCTAAGGCCACAAAAATATCCAAACTAAGGCATCCAGAGAAAGATACCTTGACTCTGCAGAAAGGTCGATGTCTATCACGTGGGAAGCCACGTTGCTGGCATCTGCATACTCTCCCAGCTTCTGGTATCAAATGGCTTTCTCAGCCCCTGTGGATCAGGCTGGCTTCTGGCTTGCTTAGCTTCTCATGGGAAGGCAGATGAAGGTGTCTGTTCATTGCTGAATCTACAAACACCCATGATTAGGTATCTCTTCCTCTGTCAGCACACCAAGAGTCTCCAAATGTCCATGTCACTTCTGGTTCCTGTCTAGGTTCTGTCAGCTCGCTCAGCTCCTGGAATCTCCTGGGACTTCTGCTTTTCCAAATATCTGTGTCTGCATCTGTATTTAAACTTTCTTCTAAATGTTTCCCTGTGTTGGCTCTTTTAAGGACCTCAATAAACTAAGCAAGATCCACCTTGAATGGGCAGGGTCGTATCTCCATCTAATCAAAAGGTCCAACCCACAACTGGCTGTGTCACATCTCCATGGAAACTATTCAAAGTTTTTACCCTAGACAATAGGCCTGCCCCAATGAGATTGGATTAGGAAAAAGAATACGGCTCTTCTGGGGTACATATCTTCAAACCAGTACATCTGGATACAAAGTTAAGAAACAGACAGCTCAGGGAGCTAAATCCAAGAGTTAATACTTTAATATATTAAGGGGTACAGTATGGTGTTTGCTTCGGCAGCACATATACTAAAATTGGAACTATATAGTGAAGATTAGCATGGCCCTTGTGCAAGGATGACACACAAATCTGCAAAGCATTCCATATTTAAAAAAAGAAACAAAAAAAGAAAAGGCTACCATATGCAGCAAAATATTACAAGACAAACAAATAAACAGGAAATTATGGCCCATCCAAAGGAACAAGATAAAAACACAGAAACCATCATTGAAAGAGTTTGGACTTTGGATATCAGGGCAAAAACTTTTAAAACATGATACTCAACATGCTCGGGGAAATAAAGGGAAACATGGGAAAAGAACAAAATGATATCAGAAAAATAATGAATGAACAGTGTGATAATCATATAAAAAAAGTATCAAGAAGAAATACTGGAGTTGAAGATAACCATAACAGAAATGAAAAATTCCCTAGAGGGGTTCAACAGCCTATTGGAACTGACAGAAGAAAGAGTCAGTAAAGTAGAAGAGACAGAAAAGTGAAATGATTCAGCCTGAGGAGCAGAAAGAAAAAGAGTGGAAAATGTGAACTGAGCCTTTGAGACCTCTAGGTTATCATCAAGAATACTAAGGGGAGTTCCAGAAGGAGAAGAAAGAGGGAAAGGAGCAGAAAGAATATGCAAATAAATAATGGCAGAAGACTTCCCAAATTTAACAAAAGACAAGAATATGCATATGCAAGCAACCCAATGACCCAAAAAGGATAAACTTAAATAAAGCCATGTCCAGACAGAAAGGAGTCCAACTGTCAAAAGCCAAAGGCAAACCATGGAAGCAAGAAGGCAGTGGGATGAAATATCTGAAGTGTTAAAAGAAAACAATTGCTAACCAAGAATTTTATATTAGGCAAAACTGTGTCTTTTAAAAATGAATCTGAGGGGGTGGTGCAATGGTGGCTCAGTGGCAGAATTCTCGCCTGCCATGCCAGAGACCCAGGTTCAGTTCCTGGTGCTTGCCCATATGGGGGGGGGGGGGAAGTACATAACAGTAGAGTCTTAAAATATATGAAACAACTATTGACATATCTGAAGGGAGAAAATTGGTTCTACATTAATAAGAGACTTGAATGCACCATTTTCATTAGAGGATAGAACATCTAGAAAGATGATCAATAAGGAAATAGAGACTTGAAAAATATGATACCAACCAGACCTAATAGACATATATAGAGCACTAGAATCAACAGCATCAGAATACACATTCTTCTTGAGCGCACAAGGATCATTCTCCAGGATACACCATATATTAAATCATAAAGCAAGTCTGAATACATTTTAAAATACTAAAATTATATAATGTATCTTCTCTGACCACAAAGGAATGAAGTTAGAAATCAATAACATGGGAAGAACTGGAAAATTCACAAATATGTAGAAATTAAACAATGTACCCTTTAAAAACCAATAGATTAAAGAAGAAATCACAAGGGAAACTAAGAAAGAGCTTGAGGTGAATGAAAATGAAAGCGTAACATACCAAAACTTATGGGATATGATAAAGACAGTGCTCATAGGGAAATTTATAGCTTTAAGTGCATATAGAAAATGGAGAAAGCTCTCAAATCAGAGACCTCATTTCATGATTTGGGATATAGAAAAAGTAGAGTAAACTAAACCAAAGTGAGCAGAAGGAAGGAATAAAGATTAGAGCAGAGACAAATGAAATAGAGGATAAATAACTAATAGGAACATGATTTCAGGATTGAAATAATCATTACTGATTTCTTTCAGCATCATTGAACTGAAAGAAATATCAGTTCTTTGAAAAGATGAATAAAATTGACACACTTTAACCTAGCCTGGTAAAAAAAATAACAAAAAGAAAAAACAGAGAGAGAGAGAGAAGACACATAAGTAAACTCAGATGAGAGATGAAGAGAGGAGCATTACTACTGACGCCACAGAAACAAAAAAGATTATGAGGGTAATATAAACAACTGCATGCCTACAAATTAGATAACCTAGATTAAACAAATTCCTAAAACACAAAAACTACTTACACTGACTCGAGAAAAAATAGAAGATATCAACAGACTAATCACAAGAAATCAAAAACTACCCAAAAAAGAAAAGCTCAGCACCGTATGACCTCACTGGTGAATTTTACCAAGCATTCCAACAAGAATTAACAGCAATCCTGCTCCAAACTCTGAGAACACCAGGGTGTTAGCACTCTTCCTGAACAACAGGGAGGAAGGCCCACCCTCTCCAAGTTCTGGGATAGGCTAACCCTATTTACACACACAGAAGAACGTTCTCTCTTGGCTCCTAGAAGATATCTTTAGTCAAGACCTCAGTTTCCATGGTTCTGTTCTTGAAGTGATTTTTCCTTCAATTGTCCCTTTCCTGTCTCTTTTAGTCCAGGCTGGCAATGGTTCCATTCACACAGATCTTACAAAAAAAAAAACTTGTCAGTTTTGCATGTAGTGCACAGAGATCCAAATCATGAGGTGAAAGCACTTTCCACAAATCTTTCTGGATTAACTGCATTTCCAGTCCTGACTTGTACTGAAATGGTTGACTGGTTCCATGTTCAGTTAATCCCTCACATGGAGAACTTTTCTTTGAGGACTCAGTTTCAGAAAGCTCAGAATTTTCCAAACCATCAAATTCTTGTTTCTTTGTGACATGGAGCTCAGCCCTGCTCTTATCCCTTTCCTCTCACATTTTACGATAACTTTCAAGGAGAAACGAGGCTGCATTTTTTATTTTTAGCTTGGAAAAGTCCTAAATAAAATATCCAATCTCATCACTTTCAAATTCTGCCTTCCATCCAACATCAGAACTCAATTTTGCCAAATTATTTGGCATTTTCAAACAAGGGTCATCTTTCTTCCAATTTCCAATAACACATTCCATCATTTCTGTCTAAGGCCTCACTGGAAGTACCTTTAGCATCCATATTTCTACTAACAGTCTCTACAAAACAATCTCAGTCTTTTCTATCAAGTGCCTCACAATTCTTCCCACCTATACCCATCACCCAATTCCAAAGCTATTTTCAAGTTTTTGGTATTTTCAATGGTAGCCCCCGACTCTCCTGGTACCAAAACCTGCTTGGTTTCCTAGGCTGCTTAAAGCAAACAGCATGAAATGTGTTAGCTTAAACAATGGGAATTTATTAGCTTGCAGTTGAGGCTGAGAAATTGTCCGTCTCAAGCCATCATCAAGGCAAGGCTTTCTTCCTGAAGACTGGCTGCCAACCATCCTGTCTCCTTTGCCACATGACAAGACACATGGAGGCATTTTTTGGTCTCTTCCTTCTCTTCTAGGTTTCACTGCTTTTTTGATTCTTGGTTCTATCTGTGGATTTCTCTTTCTCTCTGTATTCATTGCATTTATAAAGGACTCCAGTAATAAGATTAAGTCTCATCCTGAAGTAGGTGTGTCACTGATGTAGCCTTAGCAAAAGATGTTAATTACAAATTTGGAGAAATTATTTCAAAACTAGCTATTCAACAGGCATTTAATATCCATAATATAAAAGAAGTCCTACATCTCAAAACAAGAGGACTGACAACCCAATTTAAAAATGGCCAAAAGACTTGAATAGACATTTATTGAAAGAACACATACTGTTTTTAGTTTGTAAGTTGCCAGAATGCAATATACCAGAAATGTAATGGCTTTTAAAAAGGGAATTTATTAAATTGTGAGTCTACAATTCTAAGGCTCTGAAAATGTCCAAATTAAGGCATCTAGAGAAAGATACCTTAACTCCAAAAATGGGCCAATGAAGTTCGTGAGTTCTCTCTCAGCTGCAAGGGCACATGGTGATGTCTGCTAGCTTTCTCTTCTCATGTCATAAGGCTTCCCCAGGGGCATTTTCCTTCTGGATCTCCAAATGTCTCTGGCTGTGTGAGCTCTGTTGGCTCTAAGCTTTTTCCAAAATGGTTCCCTCTTAAAGGGCTCCAGTAAGCAACCCCACCTTGAATGGATTACATGAAAACCATCTAATCAAAAGTTACCACCCACAACTGAGAGTGCCACATCTCCATGGAAACAATAAAAATGATCTCACCCAGCAATACTGAATGAGGATTAAAGAACATGGCTTTTCTGCAGTACACACAGATTCAAACCAGCACACATACATATGCCCAAAAAAGTACATGAAGAGACGTTCAACATCATGAGTCACTGGGGAATGAAAATCAATACCAAAATGAGATGCCATATCATACCCACTAAAAAAAAAAAACAGAAAAATTACAAGTGTTGGAGAGAGAGAATGTGGAGAAACAGGAACACTTGATCGTTTTGTTGGGCATATAAAATGCTGCAGCCACTCTGGAAAACAGTTTGGCAGTGCCTCAGAAAGCTAAATAGAGAATTACAACGTGACCCTGCAATCTCACTTTCAGGCAACATCTAGAGGAACTGAAAGCAGGGACTTGAACAGATATTTGCACAGCAATGTTCATAGCACCATTATTTACAATTGCCAAAAAGATGCAAGCAACTCACATGGTCATTCACAGACGAATAGACAATCAAAATTTTGTATGCATGCAAAGTGGAATATTATTCATCTGTAAATAAGAAAGAAGCTCTGATATATGTGACAATATGGAGCAAAGTTGAATACTTCATGTTGAAGGAGATCAGCCAGACACAGAATGACAAATTTTGCATGATTTCACTGATATGAAAGAGTTAAAAAAAGAAAAATCATAGAGTCAGAAGACAGAATACTGTTAGCAGGGGACATAGTGGGATAAGGGAATGGCAAATTAGTCTTCAATTGCTACCGAGTTTCTGTTTTGGGTAATGGAAAAGTTTTTTTAATGGATGATGGTGATGGTGGCACAACAATGTTAATATAATTATCACTGATTTTTATATTTGATTATGGTAAAAAGGGGAAATTTTAGGGTGCATACAAATTGTTAATAACAGAGCCGGCTGAGTGTGAGTGGAGGCATCCGGGAACCACCTTTTATGAATGATTTTTCTGTAAACCTACAACTGCTCTAATCAATAATAAAGGTAAAACAGTGCAGTTTTGTCTATGACATTAGCAATATTATAGAAGTATATACTAGAAATAGATCTTCAGGTCTATCTAGTATGTAAGATCACCTTTTGTAGAAGATATAACCATCCAAGCATGAATCTGCTATTATCCCTCCTTGAGATGAATAAGATCTAACTGAGTGAAACATGTTTTATTGTGATTACACATATTATTTAGCTAGTTGTTTTTCAAAACACTTAAAAGGAGTAGTGTGATAAGCAACACAAGTTGGTCTTTGGAAAGCTTTAACATTCAATGTAATGTGAATGCTAAGGTACAACTTATCTAAGTTGCAAATTGATTTTGAATAATTTCATTCCACATTAACTCGTACTCTTCCTGGGTGAGTTTATCAAGAAATAACCACCTAACTTCCAGTCACCATTTCCATGAGTCTTAATCCAGTTCTGAAAAAATATGGAACCCCAGAAATGATGGACAGTGTTTAGTAGTCACCAACCCCTATTACCGTCCACTACACTGATCAAGCTCTACCATACCAGGAATCAGCTTCAAGGCATTCTCCAGGTACTCATCTTCTGTGATGGGGTGACCATTTAACTTCAGTTCCAGGGTGAAATCTCGTACAGCCCAAATAAAGTCTGGAAAGAAATTTGCAAACTCTGTTGAATCTTCTTCTCTACTAGGGTTTGGGGAGGACTTTGCCTTGATTAGTTCTGTAAGCTCTGCCACATAGCTAGGACTTAGCTAAGGAAAAGAAAATTCCAATGCACAAATCCCTTATAAAAATTATTATAAAGACTTTCTTTGTCCTATGCCCCTCTCTCTACCAAAGGCAACTCAGCCACAAGGAATCAGAATCTGATTTGGTCCCCATTCTCGGAAGTCCTCTATAAAACATGGAAGGATACTGCAGCTGGTCCAAGGCATTATTGTTGATGGTGCTCATGCTGTTGTAGACAAAGGTGCTGCTCAGAAGCACAGCCAGCGCGAAGATCCACGAGTCGTTCTTGGGATCACTCTAGAAAACACATTAGAGCAAGCATTTAGGAATCTACTCTTCAGAAACTTGTTCAGTTATTTATTCAATCATTTTTTCATTTACTATTTCAGGTAGTATAATGTTGGAACAAAGAAAAACACCCTTGAAGACAGAATTAGAGGCATATCTCAAGTTTGGAAGCTACATTTATCTTTCTTGTGACTTCAGTTTCCTCATCTATAAAAGGATTTTAATGATACTTTTCCAAAAGTTTTTTTTCACCTTAAATAGGATGAAATAAGACAACATGTACAGAAAAAATAAGTAGAGCACCTGATGTGCACTTAGTTGTTCAATAATAAGTAATACCATATATTCATTTAACACTTTTGTGTTAAACAACACAACACAATTGTGTACACAGTTTAACACTTTTGTGTTAAACAACACAACACAATTGTGTGCACAATTAAGCACACAATTCCAATTAAATTAAATATTTATGGGCTATTACTAAATGTTACCCATTTTGCTTAGTTACAGGAAAGCAAAGATAAATATGATAATTGTTATTCTCAAGATGGCTATCTCATGAAATTGACAAACATTAAAAAAAGAAATGCAGGACTTCCAGGACGATGGCAGAATAAAACAGGTCAAGTTCACCCCTGCTCCAAGCAACAGCTAGAGAAGTGACAGAAAAATGACTGGGACAGCAGTTCCAGGTTGCAAATAACCTGAGAGAGTCTTCTACACTACACAGGGAGGACTTGGATGAAAAAGCTGAGGAATTGAGAAGCAGAGACCTGGAGATCACCCAGTTACTATAGAGTCTAACATACCCCTTTCCAAATGGAGGCCCAGAGCCCTCAGGAATGCACAGAGAGGCAGCCATGGGGAAGTAAGCCAAGCTGTGTTCTATGAACATGCCACACCCACACATGATACCACCCCCCAGGCACTCAGCCCCGCACACTGGGACCTGTGCATCTTAGCCCTGCATCTCCCACCCTGCCCCCTCAACCCCTGCACCCCGTCCCTCCAGTGTATGCATGTACTCCCACCCCAGTCCCACCCCATGTCCCACACAGGCACACAAACACACCCCAGCCTCTCAACCCCAAGCACCCCTGCCCCAGCTTCCCTCCGTGACCTGCCCATGTACAAACCTGCACTCCACCCCCACCTCCTGCAGGCACTCATGTGCAAATCTGTGCCCCCCTGGCCCCCACAATGTGCATATGCACACCCCTACCCCAGACCCCCA